>JAGDQP010055240.1:0-13181 GCA_022664845.1 Lepisma saccharinum
GGACTGAATTGGAAGTTGATAAACAAGGTTACACGTTCTATGTTGTATCCACATTCGGATAATAATTGGATATATAATGCAATCGATCATTCCAGTATGATAAAGTAGACCTCACTGGCGATGTATGTAACGATCAATCACTGATTATTACACGGCCAGGAACTACTCGCATAAAGTGTCCTTTCTTTTCCTAACCCTTTCTATATTCTGATCTGAAAATGGATTGTTTCTCAACAGTGCTGGAATAAGTTATTTAAGGGCCCTAGGGCTGTGTTAGGGCCCCTGTTACGTATTCTTTATTTGAATGAACATTAATTGGAACTTGATTACTTGCGTCAGTACAAACATTTACTTCATTTAAATGACATCCAAAATGTTTATATATGACACGTTCAATATTTTGTCTTTTGATTTGATTACTGTTCAACGTTTCTTCTTTGTCTTTGTCTCTCAGGTAAGCACGTTACAAAACAATTGATGATCTATTCTCACATTATGACACAACATGAATCGACAATGTTGTAACAATTTAAAATCAAATCAACTATAATTTCAAAATGATTCAGGTTTAAAAAATAAATAAATAAAATAAACTGGATATATCTGTCAGCTGTAATGAATTTGTCTTGTTTTTTCCTTTCTAAATTACAACTCAACAATAAGAAAATAGCCAAGTGAAATCCAGATGATTATCCTGTTTGGTTCCAATGGAAATCCCGTGGAGTGGTCCACATGGAAGATCACACCGCATGAATAATTTTTTGGGTATCACCTCCAATTATTATAAATGCTTTCGTATACTAATTGTAAAATATAGAACCATGCGGATGAAACATTAATTTCTGCAAGGAAACAATATTTTTAGATGTCCAAATGGTAGCCATGGCGCAGCTTCAAGTTGACTGACATTGTTTCTTTGGCACTGATATTGGTTCTCCGCTGATCGAATTAAGAGTGCTAGTATTACACTGTCTATCTTGCTGACATAAGCTCTACACTGTGGACCTTGCTCGTCGAACAAACTCAAGCGAGCAAGCTTGACATTGTAATAGCGCTCTTAGAAGTGACGGAAACTTACAGAATGATGTTTGATATTTTCTTTTTGTCCATTCTTGAAAAAGCTTCATTTGTATAGGCCTATATTCAAGACAACAATAAAGCTCTTTCAACAATAAACACAAAATTTCGACACGGACTGAACTCTTGAAATGGTTATGAAGAAAGTTTGAACTCTCTAGACTCAATTTGTAGGAACAGCATTGAAATTTCGTGTAATAAAATAAATAAATAAACCCGCTGATTATTTACAAACCAATCCGTATGCATTGCACGGTATGACTGTGAAAGGAGCTTCCTGATTACTGTTTTCACACCAATCCCAATGCGTAGCCACAATATGACTGTGAATGGAGCTTCCTGAAAAGCCGCTTATAAATAGAGTTTGTACAGATCGTCTTGTCTGTCTCTTTTCTAGTGCCAAGCAAATGTAAAACAATGCCTTCAATGAACGAAACAAATATCTAGGTAATTAATTCCTTTTTAACTTATCAGATCGCCACTGCCTTGAACTACAAAATTAGCAAGAGGAAGAATTTAGTTCTATTACTGTTTCGTAACTACTCGTGTGGCGTTCGTAGAGCTTAGAACGTGCTTGACCTGTTTCCTCTCTATTTATTTTACTTCCTCGTTAAATGCGCCAGAATTGACGCGGGCCAACCAAGCATTTTAGTCTCCGCAGGAGTGTTGCTAACTATATGTTAAGTAGATTACGGATGAATTGAATTTGAATTAAATGGCATCTTAGGCATCTCTGGCTCAGAC
Source organism: Lepisma saccharinum (assembly GCA_022664845.1). Classification (NCBI taxonomy): domain Eukaryota; kingdom Metazoa; phylum Arthropoda; class Insecta; order Zygentoma; family Lepismatidae; genus Lepisma; species Lepisma saccharinum. Next base: position 1,822 of record JAGDQP010055240.1, read on the forward strand.
GGGATGCGGAAGGACGCCGACCAGGGCCTAGTTTGAAGGCACCATCCCGGCATTTGTCTGCTTTGACTGAGGAAACTTCTGGAGAAACCTCAGACAGGAGAGGCGGCCGGCCGCTGGGATCGTTCCTAATCGCCAGTGTGCGAATTAACGGGGGGATGTGAGTTTGCATCTAGACGAATGTATAGTAGGGGAGAGGGGGGGTCACATTTGAACACGTTGTTGGGCAAATTTAATTTTGCTTCCTCACACACTCAGAATTTGTTCAGAGAGATAAGTAACATATGTATGGGAACATATACTACTTGCCGAAGAAAATGACGTACTTCATTGTCACCTTAAAAGCAAGGACAGGAACTGGGAGGCTATCGTTCAAAGGTGCCCCCCACCCCTAGGGGGTAGATCTGAACAAGGGTAGGGTAGCTCTGAACTTGGCTGGGGCAGTTTTGAACACATTCTTAATTTTATTACAAGAAAATTTATTTTCTTAGTAAATGCTTCTAAATACAAACACGGAAGCTGAAAAAAGTAAACTAGGGTTTTACTAGCCATAGAAAGAATATAAATGACGAAGTTGTTAATAAACTTTGAACTTACTAGCTTAGTTGTTTATTTATTTAGCCAATTGGTGTTATGAGGATTGCATAAACTTTGAACTACTGTAGTAGAAATTTTGTAAAAAGTCTTACATATAGCCTAATTGAAATGCTCGAAACACTCTTTAATAATATAAACTTTCTTACAAAACATTCTTTCTTCTCAACAGTAAGCTTTTGCTATTGGGACATAAGCTGCTACCTTGCTCAAATCCCCCCCCCCCCCCCCCCCCTTCTTTTTTTTTTTTTCAAAGCTGCCCCGGTAAGTCCAATTACGTACATTTTGTTATTATGGGAAAGGGAGACGGTGATCAGAAAACAACAAGGACAATTTACTACGTGAAGGAAAGACTCAATCGTAGTGGGTTTTCCCGCCTTTATCGTTTTACGTCAATTATTCAAAATTCCGTGCAGGTAAACAAAATGTAACTTTCACAGTCCAAAGTTTGTTTCGTCCTTCAATGATGAGTACAATTAGTTTTAATAAAATGTTCATAGTAAACTCAGGATTGTATGTGTGCAGACACTTTTGGGACAGAATTATTGCTTGTCATTTGTCCAGTATCTTTTAAAATATGAAAAGTCATACACACAAATTATTCACAGCGTAGGTACAATAGCCTCTTAAGAGCGTATAGTGAAATAAACGCGATTTTTTTAAAAAAAAATAGAGAAAGGTAATACAAACAGAAAGACCTGAACTTAAATATTAAACGAGTTTCTCCCTAGCTGTTTTCATTAAAGCGCTAGATTAAAATTTTTAAAATGGAGGAAGGTAACGAAATATAAAAAGGACCTGCCGCTTTTAGAATCACAAGTTAAAAAAAAAATTACAGACGCACAAATGAAGATCCCTAAACCATAATGTTTAATCACTCTCCACTTGCTTTATCTAAGATGATCTTTCGTTATGAACACGCGCACAAAGTGAAATTACGAGGACCAATTTTGGGGGAGGGGCGCTCAAAATGTGTTTTTGAGCCTTTTATCAACTTCTGTAGTTGGGTCACACAATGAAGCTCTCAATCCATGCAAAATTTCCATTGTTTGGAACAATGACCACCTGTCAGCTTATAATAAAGCAGATCTTGCTTTTTTTTATGTTTGACGCCCAAGTTCATCCCGCAAACAGCTCATGATTCATCACTTATTTAGCTGTCCCGTTAACCACATAACTGTGGCCACTGGCCAGTAAACTATGCGTAGTATCTTTACTCCCACGTTTCTGCGTACAAAGATGTTTGTACAATTGAAGCTATATACTCAACGTTAATGCATGTTACCAAGAAATAAGGACAAGTCATTCGTTACGGAGGAGCACAGACTCAACAGACTACATTTTTTAATTTATTGTCCCATATTCCATCAACATGACAAAATTTGCATCATCATGACGTACATTATAATGAATTGTTCTGAATGATCTAGTTTCTGTTATGTCACAATTTTTGAATGTATATTTATTTTCTTTCGTCGTGTGATCAGGGATTATTTATGCATAGCATAGATACAGCATGCAGACGTCATGTTTGCACCAGGTTTTTTAGTGCAGAAAAATATAACGACAAAAGCCTCACAAAGATCATATCGACACCAACCCTGAATTTTCCTAGGATAATCTACGTCCTATAGAAAGGTAATATACAAAAAGTAGCTGCTTATAATAACTGCAAGGTACTGAAATTGGAGCTGAAATATTGGTCGAAGAAAAAAAACTTTTGTAAACTTTATATGGGCCAATCTCTTAACTTTGAACTTCGGCCCGTCACGCTTCGACTATTTATAGCCTAATTAAAATCCACTAACACCCATGCCGGGACTCGAATCCTGGACCTTCAAGTCGTTGGTCTAACGCCTTAGACCGCACGGCTACCCGGTCGGGAATATTGGTCGAAGTGTATAAAAAGTGTATTTTTTTTTTTTTTTTGATTCAATCAACAGAAGTCATTTCTGCTTCACTTTCGTCTTTACCCTAAAATAAATACTAGCATGCAACGATAATGTTGCGTTTGACTGGTTGCAGAACACTTTAGGATTTAGGTCACATAACATTAGCTTGAGAAAAGTATCCGAACACCGAAATAACTCTAGAAAATAATTTTAAAAAAAACAAACTTTTTTAGTCATATTTTCTTAAACAATTCGTACTAAAAAGTATAAAAAAAAAATCCTTTCGGCAGGCCTAAAGGCTGAGGTAGATTTCGAAGTGTTTTTGATTGAATTTATTGGGGTAAGTGCAGAATAAAAACACTAAGTAAATATACTTTTATCATTTTATTTTCATTATAAAATTATAAATACGGTAACTAATTACCCCAATAGGTTAACTACTTACCGTGCAAGCTTTTTATTAGAACTGAATGCAGTGATATTCGAATTGAAATTAACAGGGCCAATGAAACACGCCACCTTATATACCCCGAAAGGAATATGAGCGCTATCGAGAAACTAGTTATTGATTTATAGATTAATCATCAAGAGCTTCGAATTTCCACCCCCACAACCCCTGAATCGTTCGTGTCACCGTAAACTTCTTAGGGAGTACTATAATTTATGCAGACAAAGTTTCCCTATAAACTCCATAGGGGCTGGGCAAAACAGAAGATAGAGGTAGATACTCTGCCTATTAGGACTATAGAATCTAGAAATATGATCAGTAATACTATAAATTTTAACACATAGCATACTGATACACACTTGCTATCCACAGAAGTACAGAACTAATCAGGAAATCACAAGAGAAGAAATATTTTTTTTTAATAAACAGTACTATGGTTACTGCGTTTGTTGTGCTTTAGCTACTGGTTGGTCAGGGTTTCCGCCAGGATTTTCAATTTGGGGGGTGTCAGTGGAATTTTGCACGGTTTCTATCGATTTTTCATTTTTTTCAAATCTGGGGGTGACACCCCCCACAGGAAGGAGTCTGGCGGAATCACTGGTTGGAGTGCCAGACGGTCCAGTGTTACTGGAAACATTGAACTGCTTCAGACTCTATTCAGACGCACCAGTGGGGCCATGACGAATGGGGTTCTTCATCGTTTTACCCAGTCTCACCTGGTGAATAACGGAGTGTCGGGTCCTACAAGGGTACAATACTTATCTTGGGCTCCGAACACGCCACGGCTAAATATACCGTGCACAGTACATGAAGTGAGGTCACCTCCATAAAGAACTTGCTCGCTACACAGCAGCGACTCCGTTTAGTGAGTGAAGTCTGTGTGTACACAGGTTTTGACATTTATGTGCATTTACAATTTTTAAAACCCGAAAAAAACCGCCCGGGCTTGTTTCTGTTTACGTGCTTTTTTTTTCAAACCATGCACACAAGGTGGTCACGTAATGCATTGCCAAACTTCGACAGATGACAGCACATTAATAAATAAGCAACAATGCCTTAGTCACCGACCGAGATGCAAATCCTGACGCGTTTTCGAGTTACAAGCTGCCGAAAGCGTGGGGTAACTTGGCCCTTTTATGCGCATCGCGACACTTGAAAGCAGGTTTCAACGAATTTTCTTTGGAAAAAAAAAGAAGAAAGGTAGGAAGAAAAATTAAGATGGCGGTGTTGCCAGTACGTTTTCTACACGTGATATAGGGAAACGTGTGAACAACTGGTCTAACAACTCCTGTCAACGCTCTGTTTGCAAACATATACCTTGTTTTATTTCTTGCGTTCTGTAAAACATAAACGGCTTGTCTTTCAGAACGCAGCAGCAGGAAACGGGGCCACATTTACATAAACACACTCATTTGCTTTATTGTTTTATAGTACGCACTGTTTGTGCGTCTTTCAAGTCGCTTGAGAAACGTGTTTGCATAAAAGCAGCATTTTACATTCTTTTCTTTAGTTCAGAATGCTTCGTGGTGTCCTCAAATCTTGCAACGTTAATTTAACTCATTTCCCGACGCCACGCAATGATGAAATTTTGCACAGCAACGTAAGTCGGGTGACAATACAACATTTCATTATTACTTTCATATATTTCTATATTTTAAAAGCATAGGTTAAAACTTCTTTTTAATGGCTTTCTTTATCCTAAAATAAATACTAGCCTGTAACAAACATCCTTGGGTTTGACGGTTTGCAGAACACTTTAGAATTTGGATCACAAAATATTAGCTTCAAAAAAAGTTTCTGAATACTGAAATAATTAGAAAAAAATAAATTTAAAAAAAACTTTTTAAAGACATACCCTTCTTAAACAATTCGTACTAAAAGTACAAAATTTTCTTTATGCATGACTCAAAAGAAAAGCACATGGGGCGCACCAATTCCAAAATTTATAAAGTGATTGTATATCAGAGCGCGCCATATGCTTTTCTCTTTAGTCATGCATAAAGCAAATTATTTTATACTTTTTTAGTACGAATTGTTTAAGAAAAGTATGTCTAATTTTTTTTCGATACAACTAACAGTAGAAATGATGCTGCATTGTCAAAGAATATTGTCAAAGACTTCATTAATGCATATTCCAAAATTGTGCACTGAATGCGCAAGGGATTTTCCCCAAACGATTCCCCGAAATTCCCTGAAGAAAGGAAGGTCCAAATGATCATGAGTAACCCCCAGTTTTACAATCGACCGCTAAGCTTCTAACCAGCGCTAAGTTGGGGCCAAGTCATAATTTGCATACGCAAAATATGACTAAAAACTTAGGTCTTAATGCTGGCTAGAAGCTTAGCGCTCGATTGTAAAACTGGTGGTAAGACGAATTTTCGAATTAGTAAAGATTAGCTACGCAATCACCACCATCCAACCTGTTAATGAGAACAATCTCTCATTGACAACAAATAAACAAAACGTTTGTTATGCAATCACGTATTAAAATCATCATTCAGCTTATGGAATCTGTCCTATAAATCCACCTGGTGGCAGGCAAACAAATCACTACTGGAAAAGTCGACCCATTTAAGCTAATTTCGATCTACCTTCTTTATTCCAGAGAATTTCTGCGAAACCCCTTTGTTCCTTTGCACATCCATTGGGCAATTCTGGAATATGCATGTTTGGACTTTGGATAAGCCAAGTTTGAAGTTTCTGATGACAGTATCAGCTCTATCATTAGTGGCATTTGGAAGCTCTGGAGTTCATTTTTTTCACTATTTTGTCAGCCAATTCCGAAAGGAGAAAGAAAGTTTCTTTTCGTCATTTTTTAATGTGTTATCATCCATCGAAGTTTGTCGGTACTTTACACCACAACTGACCAAGACAATTGCACGTGATAATGCCGAAAATTTGTCGCAGCACACAGCAGTATCACTGTTGGCTAAGATTTGGGTGCTCGCCTGTTTCCTATTCCTTGGAAAAACTTCGGTAAACTTTATTCTGTATGGACCATTCTAGTAACTTTTCTGACTTCGGTCTGTCACGATTATATTGTGTAGGCACTGCTTGTTAAAATGCACAAACATCCACGCACCTGGCGGGATTCGAACCCGCGACCTTCAAGTCGCTGTCCTAACGCCTCCTACCACACGGCTGTCTGGTCGGCTCCTGGGATTAATTGTCTACAACGGGTGAGAGCATACGAAAAACGTTGAAGTGGACTAAATCGAACTCTGAAATTATCTACGGCCTTCGCCACAATTTCCTTTAGGAAAACTGAAATACCCAGGGCAACCTCAGTTAGGATAGTCAACAGCAGGCCTTGAACCGAATCTGGACCACGAGAATCGGGGGAACTTAATTGTACGATATTTATTTATGGGCCTCGACAATGAAGAAACCAATACAGACAGGAATTGTCTCATTGACTGACGGAGGGGATAGGAGAGATCAGAAAAAGTAAACTAAAAAATTGAGCTTAAAACCCTGGGCTACCCGGCAATGTTGACAATTCAGGAACAAATCCAGCATAGGGAACCACGGTTAAACCAACAATAACTTCAGCTATTAAAACATATTTGAAGTCAAATTAAATCGCAAATCTGAGTTGAACAGTCGTGTTTTCCTCTTTCTAGATTTGAGCATTAGCTTCTCCCGTTCCCGAATCCGACGACTTCCAAACAGGGTTTCCGCCAGGATTTTTAATTGGGGGTGGGGTGTAAAGTCAAAATCGGAGGGTGTAAGTGGAGTTTTGCATGGTTTCTGTCGATTGTTTCACCGCAAACATTTTAAAGTTGGGAGTGTTGTCAAAAATTTAGGGATGTCTCGGGAAATCACTGCTTCTATAGTAGTTTCTTTTTTATCTGTTTGGTGTGTCTTGAGGGCAAACTTCAAACAGGTATGACCTCAAAATTAAAGAATCTCTCTCTCTCTCTGATTATTGGTGTTCATATGATCGACGCTTTTCTTCGGGTTTAAAAGGTCGTGAGTTTGAACTCAGCAGCATCCCATGCCATCCTACCTGAGGTTTCTCACAGACTAATGTTTGGATAGTACGTACATATATTCAAATAGCACCAAAGCACACCGAGCTGCCGTAGAGCGTCAGTGGTAGAGGATTGGCGTAGATTCGGGAGGTTCTGGGTTCAATCCCAGCGGCCGACCACCCTCACTGAAGTTTTCCAGGGTTTTCCTGTCACACCAGGCAAATGCCAGGTGGCACCTTCAATAGGCCCTTGCCGACAACTTCCCGAATCCTTTCCCTTACCCTATCCCGGCGTGAGCCTTAGATACCTAAAGGTCATAAATAAAACTAAAATTCAAGCACCCAGGCATCTTTATCCTACACTTTCTCTCGCTTCAGGGGACTCCGTGAAAAAAACTTTGCCTGAGGCCCTGCAAATCCTAGGGGCGCTATTGTATCAACTGAGCCATAGATGTCCAAAGGTAAATATAATTTAATAAAAAGCGACGTTATTATATTGCACGAACGGCGTTTTACAATTTACATTAACGATAATGAAATCTCTATCACACTGTGACTCTGTGAGCCTTAGGACGGCATTTCTAGAAGGCGAGGTGTTTCATCGGGATCATAACTTCATTGCATTTATTTATATTCACGGCAGTTTGACTACACCACGTAGACAGCCTCAATGCAACCTCCCACCCTCTTCAGCGAACGTGCCTAAGCGGCGAAAAACAGCTTTAAACTTTCCCCGTGAAAAGTGCATCGCTGCGCCAAGAAAGAAGAAAACAAAAACGGAAGACCTTTAAAGTCACAGCAACTCACACCTTTTACCAAAATAACACTCACCTAAAGCAATTCCGTTGTTACAGTAGCTTTTCACAAACTTAAAGCAAATGTTTAACATAAAAACACACACTTAACAGTAACAACACTCGCCATTCTATAATTTCATAAACAACTTTCAACGCGCACGACACGAACACCACAGACAATACGCACAACACCGCACCAACAGCTGGACTGGACCAACAACATTTCAATTCTTGGCTGAAAGTCACAAAGCAGTATTGCCAACCAAGAATACACGGAAAGTACCAAAGAGGTTAGTAAAAACACATACCTATTTTATTCCCAAGTTCGTTAGCCATATCAGGATTCATTATTATAAATGATCCCATCCAGCAATTAATACGGAAATAAATTTGATACTATTTGGTGAAAATAGTTTTTTTTTAATGACTAGCAGCGGAACAAATCCAGTTAAGAGTAAACACAACAAGGATAATCTTTGTCTTGTGTAAATTAATCTAACGTAAACTAACCTTAAATAATTGAATTTAATTTTATTTACGACCTTTAGGCATCTAAGGCTCAGGCCGGGATAGGGGATGTGAAATGATTCGGGAAGGTGTTGGCCAGGGCATATGTTGAAGGTGCCATCCCGGCATTTGCCTGGTGTGACTGAGGGAAAACCCTGAACAAACCCGTCAGGATGGTCAGCCTACGGGATCGAACTCAGTGTCTCCCGAAAACTACACCAACGCTCTACCACTGAGATACGGCGGCCGGTTAGCCTTAAGTAATCTCAGCTAACCTGACCTAACGAATCGTGTAAAAAAAAAAACGAAAAAATATGAAATTGGGTTCGAGTACAAGGATTTTTAATTTAACCTGAAACAGAACCAGAGCAGCAATTATTAAGGGTGGTTTAAAATTTGAATTTATTTTAGGGCCTTTAGGCACCTTAAGCTCAGGCCGGGATAGGGTGGAGGAAAGGATGTTGGAAGGTAGACGGCTAGGACCAATTTCGTAAGTATCATCCCAGCATTTGCCTGGTATGATTGAGGAAATACCCTGGGAAAGCCTCAGTCAGGATGGTCGGTCGCTTGGATCGATCCCAGGACCTCAAAAATGCTAAGCCACTGAGCCATGGCCGCTCGGATATTAAGGTTGGTGCACATTGTTTGAGTTTATAAGGTTATTGTTATAGTTAAACAAATAACTTACACTTTCTTCATATTTTGGTTAAGTAAGAGTGAAATTTGCCCCTCTTCCAACTGCAAGCTCTGTTTAGTACTCTGATCAGGCACTACTTATTTAATTATTGAGCGATCTGCAGGTACAGCACAATTTCGGACATTTATTAACAATAACAATAAGAGGAAGGATTTTGGAAGGTATCGGTCCTGGCCTTATTCAAGGTACGATCCTATCATTTGTCTGGTATAACTGACGGCAACTTAGAATAGCCGGTACGGGGAATCGAATCTCCCGGTTACAAGGCGAACACTCTATCTCGGTTACGTGACAAAACCTCGTCTCAAACATATCGACAGACAATTGACCGGCAGGTAAAAACACCGACAGTACATTTCACCGACGGACAAAAAGCTCGACGACAAAACCTCTACAGCAAAAATCTCGACGATAAAACTTCGCCAACAGAAACTTCGACTGCAAAAGCATCGACGACAAAATCTCGTCAGCAAAAACCTCGACGACAAAACCCAGACAGCACAAACCTCTACGACAAAACCTGGACAGCAAAAACTGCGCCAGCAGAAGCCTCGAAGATAAAACCTAGCAAGCAAAAATCTCGACTACAAAACATTGCCAGCATGAATTTCAACAGCAAAAACTCGCTAGCAAAAATCCATAAGTACAATGCTTCCAATGGCAATGCCATTGTCCTTAAATTCTGTAAAGGGTGAAAAATCTTGTGCCCAAATTTTTACTCGCTTTCATATATCCAACTCATTGTCTGTTGTAGGCTAAAAAGGCAGCGGCAGGTTGTCATGCGCAAGCGGTGATGAAAGAAAGATACCCAATGAAAAATCTTTTCTATTCTGTCACATAGATGCTTAAACTCTTTCACTCTAAATTGCCACTGAAAAATAAAGAGGTATCCATCAGGAGTAAAAGTGACGAGGCTAAAAACATTTTTTTTACTGTTAATGACATTTTCGATCCCAAAATTACATTTAACCCAAAATAAGCGTTTTTAGGTACTGACGTATGAAATAGACACTTTTAGCCAGTGTAAAACTGGTGTATTTGCACTGCAAATGTCCCAAAATATGACTTCCGTTCAAGGAAAAAATAGGCATTTTAGGCGAAATCCGCAGCCTAATAACTCCGGATGTACTTTATAGTCACGTCACTAGTTCGCCTCTGGATCGGAAGAGTTTCAACAATAGCTCAATTTAATACTGACAAGGTAAAGTGAAATATCCAGTCAGATATGTGAAAGCGAGTAAAAATTAACGCACAAGAACTTTTCACTGTTGGGGCAAATTTACCCTTTACAGAATTTAAGTACAATGGCATTGCCATTGAAAGCATTGTACTTATGGATTTTTGCTAGCTAGTTTTGCTGTTGAAATTCATGCTGGCAATGTTTTGTGGTCGAGATTTTTGCTGTCGAGTTTTGTCGTCGACATTTATGCTAGCAAGGTTGTCGACATTGTTGTCGTCGAGTTTTTGTTAGCGAGGTTTTTGCTGTCGAGGTTTTGTAGTCGAAAATTTTGCTGTCGAGGCTTTGTCGTCGAAGTTTTTGCTGTCGAGGATTTTGCTGGCGAGGTTTTTGTTGTCGAGTTTTTGCTGTCGAAGCTTTTGCTATCGAGGTTTTGTCATCGAGATTTTTGCTGTCGAGGTTTTGGTCGGTCGGTGAAATGTATTGTCGGTGTTTTTACCTGTTGGTGAATTGTAAATCGATATTTTGTAGGCGAGGTTTTGTTGTGGGGGTTTTCACGATACTCCCTGTTAGCGGCCCCGCTTGAGCCCACGTCGATCCATGTGGGATCGACATCGATTATCGGTATCACTAATTTATCTATTTTCTAAAATTATAGTAAGTATTGGGCAAAGAATAAATCGATTTTCTACAAAACCTTTTGTTCATAATGAATAAATTAAAATTAAAAATAGAGCATTAGCCATGGAACAATATCGCTCCATGTCGGTTACCGATATCCATATTGATCAATATCGGTCCATATGGGCAAACCGATGTTTATTCGAGCGACGCTATATCCATCTGGTGGTAAAAAATAAAAGTTAATGTTGTAGTCAACACACGGCCAGCTTTGTTTGCTGACAAAGAAATTGTTCACCATTGAAGCATGTTGAAGCGCAGAAATAACATGCCCTTCCACGTGAAGGATATAGACAAACAAAGTGTTAAAGTTGATTGTGTTTTCCCCAAGGAGTCTTTGATCAATGTAAGTATATAGACAAACCAACAACATTTATAGTAATATTTATTACTCTGGTTCTCGTACACCGCTAGATCCGGGAGACATTTTTACACTTTTGTTTCGTTTGTACGGTAGAAAGTGGCGTATTTTCTCGAGGCCATGTGGTTGTTAAGAGAGGTTTCCTTTAGTAGGATGAAAAGTTAATGATATATTTATTTACGTTAGTTTTACATAATTTCCTTCAATTGAAGTTGTTCCATTGTACTCTTAACTTC
>JAGDQP010055241.1:0-13181 GCA_022664845.1 Lepisma saccharinum
AAACACAAGCAAACCTTAATCACCGTCCAAGATGGAAGATGCTCACGGTGCAATAGGAGTGGAGGATGAGAGATAAGTTGTAGTGGAGTGGGGGGAATAAATAGAGAAGCTAAGCAAGAGAGAAAGAGAGAAGATAGAGGGAAAGAGGCAGAGGAGGACATCAATCTGCGAAACGTCTTCTGTAACAAGAAAATCAACACGGATTACTTATCGTCTTGGAAGCCAAGATTTTGAGGAAATTTCTCTCAGCCCGTTTTTTTTTCCTTGCATCCAATTTTTACATTTCTGTTAGTTTAATTCCTGGAAAGCATGACTTACATTTTCCTGCAAATTTCCAAAGATCGTAAGAATAAGTGATAAGTCATTAAGGCTAATCACGTAAGAGGAATCATCAAATGTACGGGATTACACTGCAGTGTGTCCCCCAAATATCTTATTGTGATTAATTTATGGCACGTATAACTGCACAGTAATCGATGAAAACAAGGAATTCTATGATGTTAACAAAGCCACGTGGAGTCCGCTTTGTTTGCAATCACAAGTAAGCAAAGCTGTTCAATATTTGTACTGGTTCCTTAGTAGATATTAATTTGGTTATTTGACCCCGCCCCTCCCGAAGGGAATCCACTAATAGGTTCATTACATCTTGTACTCCTAATTTAGACTGATTTCCTTATAGTAGCTTGAAATGAATAGCTCAAATGAATCAGAAACTGTCACTGGAAGCATAACCGGAACTGCAATCACTATAATCGGAACTGTCACTTGTTTACGTTATCCGATTCTTGGTTCTCGTTGGTCTTTACGTCTACGATAACAAGCAAGTAAGGCTTCCCCAAGGATTTCCCCAGTGTACATACTTAAGTGCAATATTGTACTTCTAACAACGAAACCTTGAGCGATGGCCTTGGGCTAGGTCAATTATATTGTAATTCTAAAAGTCAGTCAGTCAATCCTGTCACAGGAAACTATTTTTCTATTTATTTTATTAATTCTTTTACATTGATAGATGAGAGCAAGTATGGTATTTTAAATCTTCAGTAAAATGCTTAAGTTGAATAGAACAGTTATCTAAATAATTTTTAACTTCTGAAAATATACACTAGAGTAAGCTTTACGATGTTGGTGACAATTATGCTGTTATTGAATGATAAGATGCTTAGGAAAATTCATCCAGTAAATGGCTATCGAAAGTATTGCTTACGAAATATCACCCAGTGAAAGTCTCTGTTGGAGTCAAAATGATAAGCATGCTAGCTCTGTGAAGTATGTAATTATTTTATATCGGCTTGGAAACAATCTTACAGCTATTTCCATATTTTTATATTGAATAAAACATTAAAAATACACAAGACTTCCGCGGAATTAATTTTAGAATAAATCATACTTTGATGTACAAATAGTGGAATCAAAATTACATTAAAACAATTGAAGTTAAACTCGATAATTTAATTATTTAAACATAAAACTGCTTGGTCCATCTAGCGTCTTTTCACTTAATTAGTAGCATTTTATGCATGATAAAAATATCAAGAAATGGATGAACGTAATGCGTACAATATCAATGTTTGCGATAAAGGAATTATTAAACACAGCGAAATAATTATCGGAGCAAAAATAAAGATCTTAGCTATCTTTTCAAGCAAAATAATAAAAATGTAAGTGAAAACTACACATCCACACTAGTGTGAAACAAAGTATATGAGAAAGTGTTTGAAAATATACCTAAAGAAAAACAAGAATTGAATCATATGAAGTATATAAAAAAAAGGTGGTTTCTAATCATCAAACTTTGCTGCATTGTTGGTTTACCATTGTTTTTCCAACGCCATATTGTTCACTGTTGTGTTAGACATAGCAAGAAAAGAAAAGAACAAGTGTCCAAATGTGTTTACAATTGGAATTCTCCCTTACTTTATTTCCCTTTTCGTAAATAATGAGAACAGGTGTAGTGAACAAAAACGCTTTTGTAACCAATGAGAACAGAATTTTTTTTTCACCCCCCATCTTTCTCCAAACTAACATCACAGGTAAACATTTCTCATTGCACAAGAGTCTAACTGAAAAGGCATTGTGAAATGTAATCTTCTACTGTTTGCCTTTCGTGTTTGCTTTCTTTACAAGAAAAACTAATTAATTCTTTTTCTTTTCTGTTCACGACAAAATGATGGAATGGGAATTAAAAGAGATAGGGGAAAAAAAAGATGCAGAGAATAAAAGGGAGGAGACGTACTTGATAATTACATGGTTTGAGTCAGCTTTTTTTCTTTCCCAACGTCATAGCAATTATCATATAGGAGACACATCGTGCTTTTCCCCTAATTTTGGTTTCCACATTTTTAATAAATGAATTTTTCTTTTTAAGTAATATGAATGTGGATAATTACAATGGTCCTTCCGGGCTCTGTTTGAAAGAAGCGAACACCATGAATAACGAGATAAAATATGTTCTTTTTTAAAAACATAATTCAACTCTTTGTTTCAATGTTCATTATTTCATTTCATTTCCATCTTGTTTATATTATTGTGTTGCAATGTTTAATATTAGTTTTTAATTAACGATGGGGTTTCACATGTTCTTCCTTTATTTACACGCTCAAAAGGTTACATTTCTTTAGGAGTGATGATGAGAAACAATATTGTCGGTGATATTGTATGGGACAGAAGTGAAGATCCTACGCTTTCAAGAGAGCAACATCGAAACCAGGCCTCCCGAAAACTACATGCGGAACCTACGTTGCCTCGAGTCGAGCAGTGTTGCTGGGCCCGATGTAAAGGTCTGTCGGATTCCCGCAAATATGTTCAGAAGTGTAGATTAAAATTATCGTAGGAATATGTCTGGTTTAAGTGCATCATAAGCTTAAGGTGTTTGAATAATAACCAATTATTCCGCCAGACCCTATCCCAGTGCGTTGTATCACTCCCCAAAGCCTTGAGAACACCACTATACAACTTCTAAATTTTTTTGGTGTCAAAAATCGATAGAGACCGTGAAAAACTACACTTATACCGACTAGATTTGGACTTTACACTCTCTAAACTGAAAATCTTGGCGGCATCCCTGATAATAACTCTTCAACCTCACAATGAGAAACAATCAGGCCAAGAAATGGGCTTGGTCTGTTGGTAAATCACTATCCCTCGTTCGCATGACAACAAATCTGGCTTCTTTTTTTTTTTTTTTTGCACAATACTAAATTTGTAGCATTTCACGTTGCACCTTCAAGTAGTCCACTTGTCAGTGTTACCAACCTATAAGAATTATTTTGTTCAAATTATTTTTCTATGATGGGGAACGGGGACGTATCTGCACGAAAATTGGCATGGACGTTCGTCGATATCATAGGAAAAAAAATACTGTATGTTTCCCCGTTCACCCAAGCACCTCCAATTACCAGTATATTGCCATTCTATTTCAAAATTCTATTCTTTGGCGACTTATTTTGGAACTTGACCACACCAGCACGGCTTCAAAATGCTAAATGTGTAGCCACTACAAGAAAGCGAACTATACCTCTATTTTTGAGAGTTTAGATTTTGGTGTAAGGGGTGTAAGGAAAGGAGCAGCACTCAGAGCTTGAATAGGGAGGAAAGCAAAGGGGTGGTTAAAATGATAAAAAAATTAAATTTGGCGCTACTTTTCATCAGGTATGACTAATATGTCACTAAGTTTCTATAGCAACAGATATCATCCCTTGTTGGTAGGCGAGCAAAGGTAACATTTAGTTATGCTCTTTCGATATTATGGGACCAGTATATTATGTTATTTTGTATTCCACTTCAATTTGATTGTGTCTCGAAGCATTAGGTTCGGCTTATAGTAACCTTTCTTGTTTATATATACATGTAATACTATGAAAGTGCCATATCGAAGTCAAAATCGTTAGATGATCTTAGGATGACAAAAAGAGTAATTTTGTGAAAAATTGTTGGCCATAGAATAGGCCGTAAAAACTTCCCGTTACGGCAAAATGTTATATATTTGTCTTTAAGAAAGCACCTATCTGTAGTGAATAAAAGGAAAAAAGCCTACGAAAGAGTACATAGTCGTAAAACTCCATTTGTTTCAAGTCCTATTAAATCTAACACTAAAAGAATTTTTTGAAGGAGCTTACATAAAGAGAAAAATGTAATACGTATATAACGATTTTTTTTTGTTTCACTTTGGTTTATTGATCTTTTTCTTTGAACAAACTAGATGTCTCCAAAGGCGTTTATCCCAAAAAGAGACACAAACAACCAAAAGGGCATGACTATCCTCGTGTTACATTGAGTATAAGCAGGTATAAATTGTAGGTAGATATCCGTTGTCATATTGGCCATCAATATAGAGTTTACATACGTACACTATGCTATAAATCTAGCTTCACAGAGAAAAACTGTGTCCTCTACATATACATGTATATATAAAGCCAACAACTACATGTTATTGGCAAAAGAGTTATAGGATTATATCCGTGTTTGATGTACAAGATTGTCAGTTGTATGGCCACATATATGGGAACTTTGATGGGCTTCGGTGCACACCAAACGAGAAAAGTAGGAATGGGAGTGGGGAGACAGTAGACGTTTTTAGTTGACTCAGCTTATATAGAAATGATACTAGTATTAAAACCATTCCCCACAGTTTACTCTATGTATAAATATAAAGATCAACACAAACTCATAGCTTTATGAGCGCTTGCTTGTTTTCGTATTTAGAACATATAAGTCTGGAAAAATAGAGACACGTTATATATAGATACGTACGTCTGTTTTCATTTTTTTTAGTACCACAATTATTTTTGTCTGAGGCTAGCACAAACTGGCAGATATGCAATATAAAAGAAGAAAAGAGTTTTATTTGCGAAATGATGACATCATTTGATTACTGATGTTTGCTCATCCACACAACAAATCGACCAAATGCACCGTTAACTGTGTAGTCAAGCTGCTTTACATTGTATATATATATTTGCCATTATTTAAAGAGCTGATTCTAACGAAAATGGTAAGTAAATTTGATTATATTTGGCGGTTTGGGAGGAACTTGAGGTTAAAGCAATATAGAATCATTTGAGAACACTATACATTAAATAATTTCATTTAACACTTTAAATTCATGTGCAATTAGATGTAATTTCTTCTTAACTTTGTACCATCAAAGTTTCTTGACCATAATTAAGCTTATGCAAGGGGGTGATCAGAATGTTCGCCCACTGTTTCCGATTTCCACTCTGAGAAAGAAACCAAAATTTTTACATTTCTGGTATTCTTAGCGTCTTAAATCCTCCGCTCTCCTAGATCTAAGTCTTTGTTATGACTGTTGACCAGGATATAAATTATAGACACAATCTCGACATTCGCCTGATGGGACTGAGGTAAATTCCTGAAGACCTCTCTCAGGATGTCTGGTTTCAGCGGCACCCGAACACACACTGTCTTCCAATTGATTATCCGTAGTCAGTAACCATAACCACTAGCGCACGGGGGCTGTGTCCACGTAAAATGGAAACCTAATTCAACGTGTAGTATTTAAGCTTTAGCACTAATTAGTATGCTGAATCATATTGAGTTTACCAGGAGCAACCCTAGCAATTGATAGAGTTAAATCGCTGAAAGGAAAATATAGTTAAAGCAGAAATTAGATAAAAAACTGGGGTAAACTTTATTTTATATGGGCCAATCTAGTAACTTTGGACTTCAGCCCGTCCTGATTCGCCTTTAGCTGTTAAAATCTACACCCATGCCCCTGCAGAGACTCTAACCCGGGACCTTCGATCCGATGGCCTACCGCCGCAGACCGCTCGGCCACCTGACCGGCGCAGATATTAGAGTTAACACAAAAAGGAAAATAAAGTTGAAACAGAAGGTTGAGACGTCATAAAATATTTGAAAACCCATCCCTTATGAAGTCATTGGAGAATAATGGGCTGCTAACCAGGCGGTGCAACTTGCGGGCGGTAAACTGGTACATGTATCGTTGAATACTGTGAGACGAATCATTCTCGCTTATCAAATTACAACTATATATATTTATTTGACTGTTCAAAATTATACAAATGATCCGCAAATTTGAGGAATTTGGGACGGATAATTATTTTCTTTTACGAAACTGGAAACACTGATAGGATGATCTAATATCTTACTTGAAACTGATTGATTGTTCTGGTAGGCTTATGTAAGTTTTTTTCGTTCGTATTGTATTATTGTGTTGACCAGTGACGCAGTTACGATTTTCTGTGTAGGTAGTTACAAAGGCTCGAACTTCTAAATTTCGGTAAATTTGGAATCCTTATGGAGGAGAAACATACATTATTATTATTATTATTATTATTATTATTATTTCCTTTTATTACTAGGAATATCTTCCCATCTATCAACTTCCAGGTAAAAAAATTAACAATTCTTGGTTCAGTATATTTTTAATTCTATAGATTTTTTTTCAATTCTTCATGTTGTGAGAATCTTCTGAATTAGTTTCGCTATTCTTTTTTCTAATCCTAATGTTGGTAATTCGTCCTTCATTTATTTATGTATACCTTCTGTCCCGGAGATCAATATACAGTACAGTTCCGAGTTCTGTAGACCTGTGAGAGGGTTCTTGGCTTGCGCACGGGGTGAAGTGGGAAGTTTACAAGTAATCCGCGAGAACTCACGCTTTCACTACCTACCTCCCAGTGGCTATTAACAGCATGTTCCCACCCATAATCACGCTACGACTCCTCCTTCGCGGCTACAGAACTCAGAAGTAGACAGTAGATGTTACTGTCACCTCATTCATTTTCCACTGTTGTGTGGGATTCTGTGTTTGTTCTTTACATGTTCTTCGTTATGCTTCGATGTTTGTCTCAAATTCCAATTCTGGAACTGTTACATCTACCGAGAATACTTGCTTCTTTACTTTTGTCAATTATTGTTATATCTAGTCTGTTGTGATTGGTTGTTCTGCCTGTTCATATGGTTGTTTTCCAATATATTGTTCACGTTCTTTAACTCCTTTCGGTTTAGTATTTGTAATACGGTTCATCTTCTGTCCATAATCTATATTTTCTTGTAATTTATTGGTGTATTGTTCCTGATATAATTTTGTGTCTCACCTTACAGTCATGATTGGACATTCGCTTGTAATATCCTCAATTTCTTTGTCTCTGTATGCAACAGTTTGCTTTTGTCTTCCATTATTTTTTCAGTTTCATTTCTATCACCTAATCTTGTATTTCCTACAATGAGGTTTCAGTTTTTGGCAATAGTTTTACGTGTCTTGGTACTCTAATGATGCTTCGTTGTCTATGTGTACCATAGATGTTTCTACTGCGCGTGACATCTGTGAACCGCCACCTTCTCTATTGTGCAGATTCAGTGGTATATAACTAGTTTTTGCTGAGACTATCGATTTGTTTATAATTGATTGTTCTTCTATATTGTAACTTTTTATAGTATGTACATTTCTTTGTGAAGAATATTCACTGAGAACACTGAAGATTCACCTACTTCATTTTTGTTGTAAGTAATATGCGTTTAAATAATTCTTGTCTTTTACCCTTAATTTTAGAGTTTTGTGTTTGTCAATTTTATTATACCACATTATTGTATGTTAAAATTTGGCACTGCAAGTGCTTTTATTACTTGCAGCTCACAGATGGCATGTATTTTTTTGATATATTTACTTGCCTAAATGATCTCTTTTAGTTTCTTGTTCTAATCATTTTGATTCATGAAATCCTAGATACATATTTGTGTGCACCATTTGTGTACATAGCTTCAATATTTTCAACTTTTTTTTTCTAGTTTATAGTCTCCCGTGATCTGCTTTCACAGCTTGATTGACAGTATTTTGTGCTTATCTATTTCCATTATCATGACTTGTTATATTTGTGGAAAATGTTTTCAAATTCATTGCTGGATATAGTTTATTATTATTGGTATTATTTTATTTTTATAAGTGTGTGTGTATTTTTTTTAAGTTTTCTGTCTTCGTATTAGAATTTTAATTCTGGAAGCTTAGGCGTACAGCTAACGCTAGTGGCTTGCTCCTTACTTAGTCTTATAATAATTTTATACATTTTTTTTCTTTAAATACTACATCTGAAGTTTTTGTACTAACATTGTTGTTTTGATATTGTTGTATCGCTCTTTCCTTTGGTAGGATGAAAATTAAATTCGTATAGCTCCCTTTCAGATTAAAAGGTTACAAATGAGGATTCGAGAAACAAAGGGTTACAAGTCCGATATAATGTATTATATATTGTAACACTCAGGTAACTTACGTTCCCTTGCATTCCATAAAATACTGCTTATGATATGTATAATATATGTTTCTATTAATATGTATATTAATGTGTGTGTGTCTAACCAGGGGTGTGCTGGAGGGAGCTCGGGGGAGCCCTTTGTTCAATATGTATATTGGTTCCGAGTCCTTTGTTAATTTCTTTGGAACACATCACTGTGTCCAATCAATAGTTAGTGATCTAAATTACTTCTTGAAGGCAACACTGAGAAAGTTAAGGGACTAGTAGTCGTCGCCAGTAAGGTATGCTTTCTCCAAGAAAATGCTGGTCCCATGCACCTGGGGTAACCATGGAAACATTGTCAGAATTGGAATGGAACATTGTACTATATCCCCCGTACAACCCTGATATGTTTCCATGGGAATACCACCTTTTTGGTGCATTAAAGGATTTTTTTAAGACGTCTTTCAGATCAAGTGTAGAGTTGAAAATCATCATCCTTCAGGTGCTTTAAACAACGGACTAAATAATAAAAAGGTACTGTGTACCGGAATCCCATAACGTTTGGAGAAAATCCAAAACGGAGAGCACTTTGAAAAATAAAAGATGTAAAGCCACTGGCATATGGTATATGCCAGTGGTTCTCAACGCGTGTGCAGCGGCACACTACTGTGCCGTGAGATGTGCTCGGTGTGGCACAAAAATTCGGAAACTTTGTGATTTTGATGGTAAAATTAATTCAAAATAATTTCATTTAATATTTGTTTTTAAAAAAAGGAATAAGAAAACATATTCATGAGTCTAAAAAAATTTATTTTACAGGGAAATTATTGGTTTGTATTCCTTTTACAATTAGTGACTAGGCTTCCCGTATTGTTGCCAAGTTGTACGTTAGTGTGCCACAGAAACGCACTACAAATGATAGTGTGCCGCGTACAGAAAATGTTGAGAACCTCTGGTATATACATATCTAATTAAAACCAAAAGTTCAGGTCCTCGTATAAAACAACATAAATTCCAAACGAAAATAATTAATATGGAGAAAATCATGTATCTAAATATTTCAAGTTGAAAATAATTTAGCAAACATAAGTGGCCCAACTATAACATTAAATTTAAAAAATTAAAACAAAATAATAAGCAAAGATTTTGTAAAAAAAATATTAGATTTCTTGATAAAGAATGACTTAATTTTAATTTAAAAAAGTAATATATAGCTGCAGGATTTATGCAATATTCCCTTGATTTAAAGGTGACATCTTAGACTAAACATAAAGCACACGCGTGTTTTATTCAATTCTCTGTGAGTTCGTTAGTATATAATTTTATGGAGGACAGTCAACTCATCCATATCGATTTAACATTGTTATGCTAACAGATCAGTCCTGGTCGATTCCATCAAGCAAAAACCGTTTTCATACGATGAGTCTTGTTTAAAGTGTCTTTGCTAGTGGGATTTTAAGGTGGTAATGGATGAGGTCGTGGGGGTGTAGATAGATAAGGGGTTTGAAATGAAGGCTTTTTTTTTCATTCACTTCTTTTGCTATCATTTGGATGAAGGACAACATATTTCAAAATTAATATCTGACAGAAGGTTCCACGCACACGCTAATGGGTCGTTAACAGCATTATCATTGTGGCGATCTTTTCTTTGAAAAGAAAGGACAGGTTTTCAAGAGAGTGTCTCATAAAATGTTACACGTATCTCGTCATTACTCTCAGAGTTACCAACTATAAGCTTTTGGAACCAACTTGTTAATTTCATTTTTTTTAAAATCATAAACAGACAACATTGTTTAAGCTAATATTTATCACGATAAATTGAACTAAGTAAAAACATACTTCACCGTGATATTACTCTAGGAATATGGAATATACTTGGAGACGTTGTTGAAATATAGGGAGTTAAATTTAAATTGTCCTGCAGTATTGGAGTTGAAATAAAATATTCCTGGAAAATTGTAGGTGGAATATTAAAGGTTCAAATTAAATATTTTCTAAATAATGATAGCTAAGGGGCCTCCTTGCGTCCGCCCCCACACTTTTATCATTTTTCAAAAATATTTCAAAAACTAAGAACATTATAACAAATGTGAGAACATAGTGTATTAGTACTTACATTATTTTTTTATGAAATCCAGTGAACAGCGGTCTTGAGATCTATTCCATAGATGAGTAACGACACTTCAATTAAATAATGACGTAATCATTTTTGAATATGTATTTTCTTATCTGTGGAAGAGATGGCTGGCCATTGGAGTTCATATTAATTTGTAAGTATTAGTGCATTATGTTCCCAAATTTTAGATTATGATCTTAGGTTTCGAAAAATATTGAAAAGTCGGAGCGATGGGTGCTCTTAAGGCTTGAAATGAAGAATAACTTCCCAGGACTTTCTCAGTTCTTCATTCCCAGCACTCTTCACATAGAAATCTACCACTACACTCAAAAAGTTCCAAGACTAGATGTTTCTGAGAATATACCTTACATTACGTTTCTGTTACGCTCATGCAATTTCAAAGTAATGTCTTTGGGCTACAAGACAGTGCTGCCAACCCTGATATAATTAAACTGTTAAAAAGACTCCTGCAATGAATGGAATGGAATCGATCGTAGGGCCTCCATCACGGAGGTGATCGCCTCCTCCTCCGATCGGAAACGTCTCCCACACAGTTACATGACCCACAGCTGCATCTCGATACACCTGGTAAATTATTTGTACAGTTTCGGTCGATGAATTTTCGATATTTTTTTTCGATCTGGGATCTTATAAGGTCTTTGTAGTTTAAGGTAGCCCACGGTGATGATCCGCCTGTTGACGAGTGAAGCTCATAGTCAAATATATACAGCCGATACTGCAACGTTACAGCAATTTTCGTAATCAGACACTAAATCATGTATTTAAAATACAAGGGACTGCCGCTCAATAAAATTGGCAAGTAAGGTATCTAGATAATTCTCTGTTCAGAATAAACTGCTGACCTCGGTAGTCGCGTGTGCTAAGGTGCTGGGTCGATGTTCATGTGGTTACGGGTTCGAATCCCGCCTGGGGCATGGATGTTTGTTTATTGATTTTAAACTGCATTGCGTTCTTATCATCGTGAAGGATCGAAGTCCACAGTTACTAAAATGACCCATAAAGAAAATCGTTCTTCTTTTTTTTTTAGTAATTAAAACTATGCCTTTACAGGGTTGGTTCCTTGCAAACGGCTCGTGCTAGGTACCACGCGTACGTGGGAGTGGTTTCTAAAAGTTGCACCATATATGATATGCGTAACTTCGCAGCAAAACCTTGCAGCAAAATGCTTCTGACCGATTGGTTTGATCGCATTTGTGCGTGGGGCGGGGTGCGAAGTCCAAAAGGAATGTAGGGGCTATCACAGCAGGATCCATCATGAAACAAGTGCTCGTCAACGGATTTACTCATTACATTTCATGGACACTACTTTTCTAACCAACCGTAGGCTAAAAGGCGATAATTTCGTAATTCATTGAAGTCGTTCAGCAAGATATCCTGGAAAATAAAATAAAAAAACAAATTTTCTTCTTCCCTGTGATTCTGTAAATTACCAACTTCTGCTAGGTAATAAGGAATCTTAAGCAGAGGCGTCATTTAGGGGGGCAATTCCCCCTGAGTTTGAGAATATACACTCACTAAAACGTAAAAGCAAACTAAAAAAGACAAATTAAACCGTCTTAAAAACACAACGAAAAGTAAATTAATATACTTTTTTTTTTTAAATTTCGATCCTTTGTGAAAGTTCGGAATCAAATTCATAACTAGAACAACTTCTTGTAACATGCTATGCATTGTAGGTCAGTGAGTTTTAATTGTCTGTTATAGTAATTAATTTGGCGAAGACCTCACAAAAAAAAATTGAAAATGACAAAAACATTTTATGAAATGATTTTAACTTTATTTAGAGTTCGTTTTGGAATCGGTCGTTTACCTTCTTCGTCTTCTGTAAAAAGTTTATATTCCTCTTGCTTTCATATTTGTATCCGTTCAAGAATAATTGAATCACGTCTGCATGAAGTTACAATTGGATCGCCGAGAAACCCTGTGCGGTGCCTGTCCAACATTGCCTAGACTTATCATAACAGTGATTCTCAAAGGGTGTGCACGGTCACACTAGAATGCCGTGAAATTGCTTGCCTGGCTCGTGCCGCGCATATTTTGATCAAAATGATAAAATAAAGGAAAAGTGAAGTCGATATTGAATATCTTTAACAACGTTATTTATTAATACAAGAGGAATGTTACGGCAATTGTTAAATAGTTCATTTTTTATAATTAAATACCGGTTAGTTTATTTTGAAAGTTAGTCTGGCATGAGACATGAAACATGGCCCTACCGGAACCATCACAGTTCGTATTCCAGTTTGGGCTCTTAAATTTATGGTATGGAACTCCCTTAGCATGTAAAAGTACCACTTTATCGTTGAATGATTTGGCTGTGGAGCGAAAAGTTGTTAAGAAAATTTCTATTGACGATCTTATTAATGATTGCTAAAATGAAACCAACGTTACGTTTTGATACATTAGAACTTTTCATCTGCTCTAAATAATACTTTACAAAAAGTTAATTAAACTTTCCTTATTTCTGTCACATATAAGTGTTACTTGTTTTTAGCTGTCATATGAACAGCAAAGAATTATACGTATAAGCATCAAAATTACGTATATTCAAAGTAGTATACAGAATAAAAACTAAGCTTGGAAATAGGTGAGATGCGTGAAGCGCAGTGATTCTGCCATACTCCCTTGAAAGGGGTGTCTCTTCCTCAAAATATCAAATGCACCCCCCGAAACTTACTGTTAAAAGTGGATAGAAATCGTGCAAAGCTCCACTTAAGCCCTACACCTATCCAATTTTGATTTTACACCGCCTCAAACTGAAAATCCTGATGAAATCACTGGCCGAACGATATATCTTATAAGGGGTTTTCTTAAATGATCTTGCCCCCCCA
>JAGDQP010055242.1:0-13181 GCA_022664845.1 Lepisma saccharinum
GTTCGTGTCCGCGCTCAAATAATATATCTAGCACTCCTTGCTTTAATTCGTCTGTTTGCAGCTGAGTCTCGAGGTGCAAAGATCTCCTTTCGTCTGTGAGAATCTCCGGTCTAGCTTCATATTGTATTCAAAGTTGGTGGTGTTTATTCCTGCGGAATTCGATTTTGTGTGTATAAACACTACTATTTGGTTTGTGCCTGGTGTTCTTGTTAAAGGACAGTTCATTTCAAGCAATGGAAAATCCAATTGACGCTTTGCTTGCTGCCCAAAAAATTCAAGGCTATGACGAACCCGTTCGTGTACTTGAATGTTGGAATAATTTGTGCTACTACAAACTGTTAATGTTTCGTCCAACAACACATAATTATGACATGTTGCTTCACTACTTGCTTTACTATTATTGGAATGATGAAGAAGTTGTCTTACAAAACTGTGTGACTGGCCAAGACATTATCGATCTTGGACATTATGGATTTTTCGGAAGTGTAGAAAGTAAGGACTTGGCGTGGAGTTATTATTGTGAGATATTCATGGAACCTGATGGAATGATCCCTCAAGATACAATTAACTTTTTCGTCTTGGATACATGGTCTACTGGTGATGCTGCTATGGAAGCGGATAGTACTGATTCTAATATGAATGTGGACAATGAAGTTAGCACAGAAGAGGATTCTAGTGATGGTGGTGGTGGTATGCTTAATATTAATGTTCAACAGTGGATGGAGGACAATAACATGCCAATGATGTATGGTGCAGGAAAAAATAGTGAATTTGAGATCGTTAGTGAATGTGAAAAAAACTATCCCAACTTTGGTTTACAAGGGCATCAAATTACCATTAATTCCTTAGTAAAGTCAATTCCTAACCCAGAGGAATATGTCAACAGTTTGTTTAATTTTGCTATGGTACACTTACTTAAAGATGTCGATCTCGATTCCAAGATAGCATTTACAATTGAGAGTAGTAATATTAAAGAAAATAAGCCGATTTACATATCATTGCGGTTCCGTGCACATCTTAATGTAGAACATATTTTACGTAGTATTGAAAATGTTCTTAATTCTAACGAAGAATTCTTGTTAGGGGATAAAGTAACCGTCAAAGTTGACAATTCCTATCCTATTCGCGGGCAGGGACGACGTGACAATGACAAATATTTGCCTTTGGAAAAATATCTCCAAGAACATATCATACCAGTTGAATATGTTCCTGATTGTCTTGCGCGGGCTTTGGTATTGGCAAAACTACGAGCTGATAAAGAGTATGAAAATGCACGCTATATGAAAACACATCCTAAGAAGTGGGCTTCTACTGCAGCAGAATTGTGTTATTTTGTAAAAGTAGATTTGTTAAGTCAAGATGGTGGAAGTATTGAAGATGTAGTTAAGTTCCCGAAATATTATAGTGACAGGTATCAGATAATTGTGTATGTACGTGATCCGGAAAGTCGAGAGCATACGATAGTGTATTCAGGACCACCAGCAGACAAGAAATTGTTTCTAAGATACGAAGAGAATCATTATGATATCATATACACCATAACGTCATTTTTAGGGAGTGATGGTTATTGTTATCATTGCCTTACACCATATGAAAAGCGTCGGTTTCATAAATGTAAATATTTATGTACTCATTGTGAAGAGTACCATGACAATAATGATGCAAGTAAGGATAAGGTTTGAAATGTTTTGTTGTTATCGCATATATCCCAACCAATCCTGCTATGATCAACACAAATCTAAAGCCAATGGTAAACCTGTATGTTATTACGTTCAACTGTGTCCGCAGTGTGGAGTGAAAACAGATAGATGCAGCAGGAAAACAAAACACGTGTGTGCCGAACATTATTGTAAACTGTGTAACATCCATGTCGATGAAACACATTCCCGTTTTGTCAAACCAACCAAACAGAAATGTGTTGAGAATTTCCTGTACATTATCTTTGACGTTGAAACAATGTTACTTGACGCAGATAACAATGGTGTATGTGAACATGTGCCGAACTTAATTTGTGCATCTCATCGTTGTCATCAGGGTAAAGATATAGACCTAAATTATACTCTAGTGTTTGTGATAATGTCAATGGTCAGAGAGAATTTGTATTATATAATATGGAAGCGTTTGTAAATCATGTGTTAGAACAGGGTCCTAAGTTTCAGAAAGTAGTAGGACTTTCACACGATGGGTCTGGTTTCGATACAATACTAGTAGTGCAATGTATTATGGAAAAACAAAATTTAACACCTCACATTATAGCACAAGGATAGAAGATTATTCAAATTAACTGTAAATAATATCATTTTCCGTGATACATATTTATTCATGGGGGTTAAATTATCCAAATTACAAGCAACGATGGGGTTACAAGAAGGAATAAAGAAAGGAGAATTTCCATACCTATTTCACACTTATAAACTCCAGGATTATGTTGGGCTTGGGCCAGACATTGAATATTTTGATATTGACTCGACATCTGATGATGAACGGGATGCAGTTCTTGAGTGGCATAAGGAATGTGTTAAAAGTGACAAGACTTTCTATTTCCAGAAATAAATCTTAGAGTATTGCAAGAATGACGTTTTCATTTTGACACAGGCATTGATTCAATTCTCGAACCTTATTGAACATCAAACGGGGGGATACAATGCTTAATACAAACAACCACTATCGCCTCGTGTGCGATGGAATGTTTCCGTTCACGCTATCTTAAAGAAAACACCATTCCAATCATCCCTCCTTTAGGTTTTTACGGCTGCTACTGGCACGGACATACATTCATCACCCAACTTCGTCGTCTTCCCGTTGATGAGGAGGGACATACTTTGGAAGACCGGTATAAGGCAAAGCTAGAGAGAGAAGAATTTCTTAAAAACAGTTGTAAAATTAAATTTGAATCCATCTGGGAATGCGAATGGAGCAAGATGGTTCAAGCATCACCTGAAATTCAAAGTTTCTTAAGAATTGAGTGTTGTGAAATGCAAGATCCTTTACGCCCTAAGACGCCTTCAAAGGAGGACGTACCGAATGCTTTCGTTCCTTATATGAATGTGGTGAAGATGA
Organism: Lepisma saccharinum; assembly: GCA_022664845.1. Lineage (NCBI taxonomy): Eukaryota > Metazoa > Arthropoda > Insecta > Zygentoma > Lepismatidae > Lepisma > Lepisma saccharinum. Next base: position 3,061 of record JAGDQP010055242.1, read on the forward strand.
GTATTTAGCATATCTGGATGTAACCTCGCTTTATCCGTTTGTAATGTCTAAGAAACCTATGCCAACGGGAAAAATTAAATTTCATAAAGGCAAAAACATGCCTGAGCCAGCTAGTGTCCATGGTCTGGTTCATTGCAAAGTACTTGCTCCTAAAAAACCTTGCTATACCCATTTTGCCATATAATGCACATAAACGTCTCGTCTTTGGTTTGTGTAGGTCTTGTATGGAGGACTTGAATAATGGATAATGTACATATAGTGAAGAAGAACGTGCAATCAAGGGAGTATTTTGTACTCCTGAACTACATTCGGCGTTGGAGAAAGGATGTGTTATTCTTAAAACATATGAAATCTGGAAATGGAAATGACAGAGGGACTCTTCAAACCATATGTCAATAGTTTCCTAAAAATGAAACATGAAGCCAGTGGATTTCCTGATAATTGTACTACGGAAGAAAAGAAGCAACAATCTATTCATGACTATGTCCAGCATGAAGGTATTTCACTTCAATATAATAAGATCCAATATAATGCCGGGTTGAATCATATTTCAAAAATATTTTTTAAATGCCTTATTTCGAAAATAGGGGCAAAGATGTGACCTTCCACAAATTCGTATTGTTAGTGATTGAAAAAGCTTTTTGGAAATCTTACATTTGCCTCATTTGGAAGTTCAACATGTGATTCCTATAGGACAAATCAAATTACAAGTAACGTATAAAGATTTTGAAAATGAAAATCCACCTCATTCTTTTACCAATGTTGGAGTAGCAGCTTTCATATCCTCGTGGGCTAGAGTTCGTTTATATGAATTACTGGACACTGTAGGTATAGAACGTCTCATATATTGTGACACAGATTCAGTTATATACGTGCAGAAAAAAGATGAGCCATTATTACTAGGTACTGGAAATTACCTCGGAGAGTTGACTAATGAAATAGAAGATGGGTGGAAGATGCAAAGTTTCTTTGGATTGGGTGCAAAAAATTATTATGCTACGAAGAATTTTGTTACTGGTGAAGTAAAATATGTTTACAAAGTTCGTGGTATAACTTTGAATTATCGAGCGAAAGAGCAAATAAATTACGAGCACTATTACCATTTGGTCACTGAAAAGTATGATAGTCGTCAAATCTTTAGTCCTAACAATATCTTGCGCAAAGCAGGATACAAAATCGTTTCTAAAGGACAGTACAAAACACTTCGAATGGTCAATAATAAGCGGAGGAAGCTTAATCCCTCAAACAAGGAAGATTATTCTACTCTTCCCTATTTATATTGCAGTAAATAATTATCGTGCAAGTGACAAAATGTAAGTTGATAACCAAACGTTTGTAAAGGAAAACCTGAAAACAATTTTGATGCAAAGTTGCAAACTAATTTTTCTCTTAAGAAAACTTCTTTGTAAAACAAAAACTAAATTTTTTTGTTACGATTCTTTTCTTACAAAATTTTGTACTTAGAATTTTTTGTTACAATTTTTTTGTTACGAAAACGTTTTGTTGCAAATTTTTTGTTGCAAACTTTCTTTCTTACAAACTTTTTCTTACATTTTTTTTCCTATGATTTTTTAAAAACTTTTTGCAAAGCTTTTCTCTTAAAAACGTTTTTCTTACTAAAACTTTTTGTTCCAATTTTTTTGTTGCAAACATTTTTTTTGCTTAGAAACTTTTTTCTTACTAAAACTTTTTGTTCCAACTTTTTTCTTAGAAACTTTTTTCTTACTAAAACTTTTTGTTCCAATATTTTTAGTTGGAAACATTTTTTTCTTACATTTTTTCTTAGGAATATTTTGAGAAGACATACTTTTGTTGCGAAATTATTTTTGTAAAACAAAACGACAAAAATGTCTTTACCATTTTTGAAAAGGCAAATACTTTTTGTGAGTTTTATTTAATACTTATGTAAAATATTGTCTTGTAAGTTAAATTTGTTAAAGGAGATTGGAATAAAAGTGGAAATCAGAATTCTTGTTAACTTTTTATTATCATTGTACAAGAAAAGTTTTTACTATGATTTATATAAGTACTTTATATATCAGTACTTTGTATTAGTTGTCTTTAAACACAATAATTTATACCATTTGTTTTTTATTTCAGCATTGTTTGTATCACTTGTCTGGAAAAGCATCACTGTTCAATAGTTTGTAGTCACAATATTTTGTATCACTTGGAAAATATTTGAGTCTCTATGTATCTTACTTATGTACAAATAAAAAGTTCCTCGTTGGTACAAATCAATTATTTTATTTCCTATACAAATACCAGTCCTTGTGTATATTCAAAGTTGAAAGGAGTGAAGATCTTTGTTGGTACAAGTCCATGGATGCAATGTATCTTTCACCCATAAGATTAAGCGGATTCTGTCCTTACATTCGGAATCTGTCACCATTTTCTTGTAAGTCGTAAGAAATTTATGCAGTATATCAATAGAATCAGTGTGGGATTCAGTAAATTTCTGGTATATCTGATCACAAACCAAGGGAGTTGTTAATACGTCAACCATACGAAGCAGAGTAATTTCCTTGCTTAATTCTACACACTCATGGTCAAAGTCAAAGGAAATATCGTGAAAGCAGTCATCACAAATTATACTAAAGCAAGGTATCCATTCTTCAAGACTTGACACCACACAGTCGATAGTCACCTCGGCAAAAGTACACTCACAGCTAGCCATTGTTTCCTGATTCAGCTGCAGCAGACTAAGTCACAATCGAATCGTCATGGCAATTTATTGACTTCATCAGCCAATCAGATTATTTAAATTCAAATGACGTAATTACCTAGTATGCTAGTGTTTGTTTGCTTAGTTCTTGTTATAACTCTACAAAAATGCTATTTTATTCATAGAGCCTACTGGAACATGAGACGAGTGTATTAACACTTTTAAAAGTTTTGTAGTCATTAAGTACAGTTTTGGATACTCCTTTTGCAGTCCGTATCCTGTGAGATATGCAACCTAACAAAACTAGTAAGATATTTTGTTTTGGAAGTGTAGTCTAAGATCCGAGCATATCAGACAATAAGAAAACTTGGTGATATCATTTTATTAAAACAATCCATGCTTGGCAACACTTAAAAGTTTGGTATAAGTTGGAAACTCTTGTTGACGTTGTTTAATTACTATACAAATGATAAAAAATAACTTATTAAATTTTTTTAAGATGGAAACACTGTTAAATGAAAGATGACAACACTGCTTGTTCAGCAATGCCTGCTGGCTGTGATATTCTCTCACAGACTCTTTCCCCACCTGTCTCCTACTCTTCCTGTTTCAAGTAAATATATGGTTGCAGGCTGTGAGAGCAAGGCATGGACTTCCGGTGTACAGTGCTAGTTTCTTAGTGTGTGTGTGTGTTTGTGTGTGTTTCTGATGGGGCCTGCAAAAGTTGGCATATGCGCGAAATGTTCTTGCATCAGACGACAACAATCAGAAGTCAAGTCCCGTAAACTTAGGAAATATTCTTACTACCTAAGATTCTGCAAGGGAAATATATAAAAGTAAGTAATTATAACTTCTCATTAACCTTATATTTGTCTTTTTCTACCTTACAAAACACTATATACAAAGGCTATGCCCAGTTTAATTCATTAATATATTCAATACAAGTCAGCTACATGGTCTAAGAAAATGTAGATTTATCAATCCGTGTCGTATAAAGAGAGTACATTGTAATTCTAAGATGTCAAACAGTTGAATTGACAGAACCAGCAGTCCAATAGATCTCATTTTCTTCTGATATTACGAGTAAATGTTGTTCCAAACAGTCTTTTTGCCTATAATCAGCTCTTTCTAGCTTTCATTTGATTCAAAGTACTGCAAATGATGTCTATCTTGGTAAGGAATTAGTCTCCTCGACCATAACGTACATGCAAAATCGTAATATGGTCATAAAATACAACTGAAAGAGTAGATGATATCTAAAATCATGTTCAAGCTACTTCAAATGTGAGTTTTCTCGCTATATATTGTTCGATATTATGTAAATCCATGCTTTTCGTCTACAAATAAACGTTCAACCTAGTTTCAGTGAGGGTTTTCTTGTTACGTTTTGACTACATATGGTTCTTAGGACCTCCCTTTGTATTAATAAAGCGCATAATATAAACAGTTTGGATTTACCAGAGTTGATTTACCATTTAATTTGCAAAGTGTACAAGTAAAATAATGTCTACACTCCATTCTGAACAGTCCCTCACGCGAGAAAATCGAAACAATGAGTCCTTCGTACCATATTTTTCGTGAAGATATAGTTTGTTTCTCTATTATTCGTGTTGAAATATCTATTTCAATGTTCTATATTAACAAAATTGTATTGCACATGGTCAAATTCGGGTAATCATCTGCTTTGGAGCCGCCATTTTCATATTCAAGAACTTGTTTTGTAACAACTAACCTCTAATATGGTGTTATTCTCGTATTTTTGGGTTTCAAAAGTACCTCAAAGACTAGCTTTCTGCTTAAAATTATGTTTGAATATCTCTTCCATAGTGCTTACCAATAAATAAGAGGACTTCATTCTCTAAGTTTTACATCAATTAGTCCTTTTCGTGCTTTATTAAACCTTTTTCTACTTCAAATGTCACTTTTCTCCCTATATATTGACTGGAGGAACTCCCTTCCTGATAACAAACACCAAAAATAGTTGCAATTTCATCTGAGATGTCGGCTTTAGGCACATTTAATCATGTTTGTGCTATAGATTACCACCAAATAATTCTTTCCAGGGGTAAAATACAATGTAAGAGTCATTTCTAGTTAAATTATCTGTTAAATAAGTTCTCCAAAGTGATAGTTTGAAGTTTAATTCATTCTTTTCCTATTTCAAAAGAGGTCTTTTCTCCTAAAAACGCCAATGAATACCTATATGAAGCAGGAAATAGCCTTCAAAACAGTTGCTAATCGACTAAGTTCTACTTCAACATGCACGTCAGAAGACGTGTTATACAGGTTTCCATTGCATAAAACAATAAACACCCCGCGGTATTAAGCTAAAAGCAGATTTCAAATATGGTTCAAATACATCTCGTATGCTATTCAAAGGAATAATCAGCCTGTAATAAGGTAGAATATCTTAAAAGTAGCGTATATAATTTTGTTATATAGTTTTTGCATGTCCTCTGAGGCTATATATACCTGATATTTAAACTTAAAATAGATTTCTACACATACAGTACACTTCTTTGTACACTTTCGGTACGCTAACTAGCTCACAAATAGCAATATTGTAGTAATTTCGAGTTTAAAAGTCTTAAGAAACATCTCAAAAGTAAAATATTAGGAACACTTTTGCTTACAAATGCATTAATCACATATCATACGGTTCTTTATGCACAATAAATGCACTCCTAGTGTTCAAATTATTCCAGAATTTGTACTAATGCAGTAATTTTGGTTTATATTGACTCAAGTCGCACGGTTCTACATGTAAAATATGTATATTTCATCGTCTCAGGACTTCAAATCATTCATTTATACAAATAGAGGTGTGTAAACAAGCAAAACACACTTCTTATGCAGAATAATCACATCTCTGGAGTAAAAATTATTCATAAAACATGATAGTATTATAGCAAATAGATATATCCATATTATGTATACGTAATTTCTTATATAAAGCTATCGTTAGATAGATTATCTTTGAATATTTATTGTAACTATGAGAACAGTTCTCTTATTTTGTATCAAACCTAACCGTTTTCTTCTTTTTAAATATTTAAGAAAGAGTTAACATGCATTTTGTTTCTTACCATCTAGTTGAAACGACAACACAAAAGGTTTTCACTCCCTCAAGTCTTCTCTAACACTGCGAAAATTAAAACGATATTTGACGCGTGCCACAACACATGCCTTGATCTGTTATGTAAAACAATTAATGTCTGGGGGCAGACACATCGCTGTCTCCACCCTCTGCAATCGACGAGACCAGATTTCCTGTTTCTCATGACCAGAAGATTCTCACGGTTCTCCATCCTCTGGTAGATCAACGGGTTGAACTCGAGGCCCAAGGGTGAAGTTCTATGCGGAAGCAGATGACAGTTTTGTCAAATTAATAGCCTGCATATGTTATTTTTGCACCAGTAGCTTGAATTTCGGTGGGGTGGGCTTGGAGATTTTTGGCTTCATCTACTATTTAATGATTAATTACCTCCATCCATTTATTAGAAAGAAGAGAGAGGCAACAGATGTCTTCTTTCGTCTTAAAATTTCCAGAAGAAAAAGGAAAGAGTAAGGAAAAAAGTACTTTCTGCATCTCTGACTTGTTTTGCCTTCTTTCCAAACACTTCTTTTAAATCCAGTATCGTTCAACACTGGCGTTGTGGTCTTGGAAGCAGCACTGAGAAAGACAACAGGTGTTCGAGTCTTGCTAAGTCCGTCTCCGAAAATAATTCCCACAAATCTAGCGTATGTCTTCTTGATTTGTTATCGAATTCATCTTACGACAGGATAACACAACAATATTAATTTCTAATGAGTGGTCGCTATAGGGTGCTCATAAAATAATTGACACTTATCTTAATTATAAAATAAAAATTAAATACAAGTAATTGCATAATTAAAACAATGAAAATATAAGATGTTGAAGGCAATATGTACATCAAATGACTGAAAACTTGATAGGAAATTGATTATTGACTATTTCATGTTTGATACTATTAACTAATGCATAGAGTATACACTGTGTGGACAAAAAGGTGTTACCATATTGAACCTTAATTATTTATCGTATTATTATCGTATTGATGCAATTAAACACAGTTAATAAATCGCTATTACTAAACATTTACGGTATTCAGTCTATAAACATATCAATTTCATGTATTACTACACCCTCCTTCTACCGCATGTTGTACAGACTCCTAAAAATGGCAGAGGACGCAAATTCAAACATGGTGTATAAAAATCCTAAGGGGGGCAGGCCATTGCCGCTACTGCCCCCCGTAATATCCTGAGAAATCCCGTAGTATACTACTCATAGAAAGTGGTTTTATCAAACGACACAAACACACTTGTCTTCTTTATCACTATGATAGTCTAGCTTTGACAATTTTTAAAGAATTTAAATGTTCATGCTTCTTAGAAGATTTTTATTTCTAACTCTTGTTTAACTCTCATAACAATGAGCGCTGCGGATACGTGAGCACATTTTCGTCAAAGTACCCCCGGGTAATGCCGTAAGAATTGTCAAATTTGTTACCGTCATTTAGAAGTAAAAAAAAAATTAAATCTTAAAGTCAACACAAATATGTTTTAAGTGAATTTTATATAAGCCCCCCATCCCCCAATAGTCAGACAAAATAAGCAAAACTTGAACCTTCTCCCCCTTTTACCCTTACATAATATTTGGACGACCCATAATCGTCGTACGACAATAGCAGGTTAGTTAGTTGTGACAAAAGGGGTTGGTTGTGACAACTTATCACATCTATTTTGTCACCACTAGCCCATTGGTCCTTGTTACTTCCTGATCTCAATTTCTCTCTTCTTTGTTACTGTTTCAAGAAACAAAACCATTCTTGCATTGCATATAGTTGCTTCACTTGTCAGCTAAACTTACTGCTGTCTTCAGCCATTAGGAAGTTTAGTACCAGAAACTGAACTCAACGCAAAAATAGATCAAAACCACCAAAAAAGTACATTTCGTTAATCAGCTCGGAAACAAACACGAGTAAAGACGTAGCTAAGTAGCCTTGCAAACAAGTGCTTATCATAAATACATTTTCATGAAATAGGATTGTCACAGCCAACCCCTGTCACAACGAACCCCGGGTTTCTCTACTCTTTCCTGACCTTTCCTCACATTCCCTGCAATTTATGCAACCACTTTACGTCATCGGTAGTTCCCAATGCATGTGCAGGTAATTATGTAAGGTATGTCCAATACTTGGCAACCCTGCACGAGACATGCTGAGTATCGAAATTAAATTGACAGAATTCGTCCCCCTTTCAAGTTGGAAAATGGGACGTACATCAGTGTGCAATACAAGTTTCCAGTTAATTTGTGTTCTATGCGTGAAAGTGAGAGAGAAACACATCCTCCATGTTGTATTCGGTATAAAGTTCCCATACACGAGTTGTCTGGCTGTATTGTATCTCCATTTAGTATATTATCAACATGCACGGCAGTGCATGAGCCAAGTTCTTCACGTCAGAAAACGTTAGCACTGCCAGAAGCATGTTATACAGGAACAAGAGTTTATGGCAAAATCGACGATTTGGGGGCCCCGTAAGAAAAAAGATGTTAAAGATAGGAATATGAGCTTTTGCCGTTAAGGAGATATGGTAAATATGTGCAGATGTACAAAATTTCATATTCGTATCTCAAACTATGTTCTAGTTGTGGACCCCTGAAATTGCACATTTTAGGCTAACTGACTCACTCACTCACTCACTCACTCACTGACTGACTGACTGACTGACTGACTGACTCACTCATCATATTGTTTAGGGTGTTTGGAGTAAGCTAGAAACATGAAATTTGGTATGAAGGTAGAGGATGATAAGTAGATACAGGAAAAATTCCGACATTTTGAAAAGGTCGCCATCTTGGATTCAAAATGGCCGCCAAACCTAAAATTTCAAAGAATACACAGCCTTAACGGCTAAAGATAGAACAGTGAAATTTGGTATGAAACTACATCATTGGTAGCAAATTAAGAAAACTTTTTAAAAATTTGAAAAAGTCGCCAACTTGAATTCAAAATGGCCGCCAAAACTAAACTTTTAAAGAATACACAGCCTAAACGGCTGCCGCTAGAATAATGAAATTTAGTTTGACAGTACAACATTATTTGTAGATTATGAAAATATTACAAAATATCTCTAAAGACGCCATCTTGGATCCAAAATGGCGGGCGTCATAAATCCATTTTCCAACTGCTTGAGCCAGAGATACGAAATTTGGCATAATGATGTATTATCAAGAGTAGTTTAGGAAAACATAACAACGTTTTAAAAAATTCACCATCTTTGATTCAAAATGGCAGCTGAAATACAATTTTTCACATCGTTCGAGATAGAGAAATGAAATTTGGTATGACAGTGTATCATCACGAGTATGTCACGAAAATATAAGAAAACGTTAAAAATGTATCCATCTTTTATCCAAAATGCCCGCCTAAGCCCCACTTTATAACGACTGAAGCTAGAGAAACGAAATTTGGTATGAAGGTGTACCATTACGAGTAGGTTAGAATAAATTCGGCTCGTCTCCCCTACTAGGTTACAGTTCCCAGCTGGAGCCTGATTGCAATAAAGAGGTGCGTCCCAGCGAGGCCATCTTGGAATTCTGGGGGCAGCGCCCCAATGAGGCGAAGCGAGTATATACATTACACAAGTGTAAAAAGCTGCGAAATACGAGCAAAAGCACCAGGGGTGCAAACTCTCCAGTCAACTCCTTCAACCTTAAAAAGTGGTGAAATTGAATATGGATGAGCCTAGTTCCTCGTGCCAACTTCCAATACTCCTGCGTGTCCCACCAACTTTTACTCTTCATAAACGTTAGCATTGCCAGGAGCATGTTATACAGGCAGAATGTGGACGTTTCCCCATTCGGACGCAGCGCTCTGGAGTATGAGGGAATATCTGCATGATGTGGCGCAGTGCACTGCAAAATCTGGTTGAGATAAAAAGACGCAGTTCCTCCAAACTCCTCAAGTTCGATGCGCGGCCTGCCGTGGGATTCTTGGCGCAGCGACGCGAGCGAATCGAGGGGAGTATCAACACGTACGGCAGTGCATGCAGCCGAGTTCCACGTGTCACAAAACGTCAGCATGTTATACAGGAAGAAGAGTTTATTGCGAAATCAGCGATTTTGAGGTTCTGTAAGAAAAAAGATGTTAAAAATTGAAATATGAAATTTCGAAGTATGACGGTATATCATCACTAGTAGATTACAAAATATCTGCAAAGACATCATTTTGAATCCAAAATGGCTGACTTCATAATCCATTTTCCAGAACGTTTGAACTAGGGATACGAAATTTGGCATAAAGGTGTATTAACAAGAGTAGTTTAGGAATAATTTACATTTTTGAAAAAGTTGTTAACTTGGATCAAAATGGCCGCACAAAAACTTTTTCCACACCATTCGAGCTATAGAAACGAAATTTGGTATGAA
>JAGDQP010055243.1:0-13181 GCA_022664845.1 Lepisma saccharinum
ATATATATATATATATATATATATATATATATATATATACTATCTTTATTTATCTGGGAGCGCTGTCCCCAAACCCCCGTAGGGGGGTTTGCACCCAACTTTAGTGCTTTTGAGAGGATGCGCATCCTTTATCTTAACCAAAATCTCCCTGCAGCACTACACCACAACGGAGTCCATCTGCACCCACCCACGGGGGGCTGCGCCCCCAAAGGGGAGGTTTGCCCTATTTATTGTAACCTACTCTTGGTCATACACCTTCATAGAAAATTTCGCTTCTCTACCTTCAATGATTGGGAAATTCGGTTTTTGGGGCGGTCATTTTGGATCCAAGTTGACGACTTTTTGAACGTTTTCTTATATTGTCGTGACCTACTTGTGATGGTACATATTTAAGTAAAATTTCATTTATCCAGCTCAAACGGTGTGCAAAATGGGATTTTGGGCGGTCATTTTGGATCCAAGATGGCGACTATTCCCAAATGTTACAATATTTCCCTAAACTACTCATCATAATGCACCATTGTGCCAAATTTCGTATCTCTAGCTCAAACGGTGTCGAGAATGGATTTTTAAGTCCGCCATTTTGGATCCAAGGTGGCGTCTTGGGCTACATCATGTAATATTTCAGTAACATATAAGTGATAATGTACCGGGTTACCAAATTTGATATTTCTAGCTGAAGCCGTTAAGGCTGTGTATTCTATACAACAATGGGTTCGGTGGCCATTTTGGATCCCAGATGACGACCGATTTTGCTCATTAATGAACTAAACCGAGCTATTAAGCCTAGAAACAACATATAAAAATTTGGTTCAAATTTGAATAGTGTTAGGTTTCCTTTTGGTGTTTGAAATGCTACAAAAATAGTTATGAAAGAAATAACGGAAAGACAGAGGTTTTTTCCAGGGATCTGAACATAGATAAGAAAATTGGAGGAAACGGGAGAACCCCGAGAAAAAATGTTTTGGACTCTCGTGAGTCGATTAAGGGAGGTTTGATCCAAATTGTCTTCTTTTGCTTACGGAAATTTCACCTTCGAAATCTATCTAAAAATACCGTACCTAACTTATCTAACCTCCACATGCGTTTGTTCATTAATCTTATTAAATTTCCTAATGCGTTTATATATATAAAGAGAAACGTTATTTTCATTAAGAAAAAAAAACTGCACCAGGTTTCGATCCAGGGTTATTTGCATTAGCTTTCGAACATGCTATCAATGCGCTAAATGGCCAACTGGATGCAGTTGTTTGGAAGTACTATTTACTGTTAAGGAGTAATGCGCATGCGCGATGATGGCTCAGCTCTTCCTGTCGCTAGTCGCAAGTTATTATACTAATTCAGCATGAAACAATTACGCTTCCCCCCACCCACCGCTTTCTACTTTCCTGATTAAATCGTGTTACGCGTTCTTTTCCACCAGTAAATCCAAGCTCCGATAATTACATAGAATAGTTTTACAACAGTTATGGTAGGAACTAAACTACCTTCGTCCATAATCTCTACTGCACACGTAACATGAAACAGGTAATTAGGTTATTCTAAAATATTGTTTTAAACTTCTTTTTCACAGACGGGAATAACTAACTCGCATTTAGATACGTTTTCATACACTGATATTTCTAACTGCTATTGTTAACAGATGTTTACATATAGCAACTATTACTATCACTGTTACGGAATAAAAAGCAGTTTTGCACATTTGTAGGGCGAAATTTCTGTCAGTGGATAGACGGGAGAAAAAATGGAATTTATTACTTAGGCCCCCTACTTGTAACTTCCGAGTTCATTGTGCATACATTTCTTCTAAATAACATTGATTTGAAGGTTTCTCTTGCGTTTTTCTTCATCTTCTGGTCGATTTTTCCATTCTTACGTCTCAACACTTAAAAATGAGCAGACGTTTTTCCATACGTTTGAAGAAGGCAACAAATCCACCAACTTTTTTTAACTCTACAGGAAAAACTACAATACTTGTAAACTGTCTGAGCAGTACGAAAGTATCAGAAGACCGTTTTGAATATTCAGTAGCAATATTGTTTCCTTTCAATAAATAATAAACATATTATACAGTTTTTGTTAATTTCCCACAAAACAGATTTTGGGATTTGTTGCCTTCTTCAAACGTACGATTCATTTATTCTATGTCCTAGATTTCGTTTTAGACTTGTATTTCTAATTTAATTGCTTAAACATTATAATTAAAAACAAATAGAATAAAATTAACGACGTTTCTCATGTTCTCATTTGTACCTTGAAAACAGCTTGAATTTTAAACTACATTTTTACGAACACTTAAGTTTGTTAATAGAGCATTAATGTGAAGTGTTTTCGACTATGACATAGATTTCACTTTATATGCGTTTTTCTAAGGTGATATAAGTACACTTATTGAGAAATACAAATTTAATAGTACAGCGATTGTGAAAGTGTTAAAGATGAAAAATGCGCGTAACAAAGAAAGAAGAAAAGTATTCTTTATTCTTATTTGATGGTGAAACGATTCCTAGCAAATGCATTCTATGCTGCCTGTCAATAGATACAGTAAAAGAATAGTAGACTCTCAGGGTGGATCCGTGGATGAGTGGTCAACGCGTCGAGCTACCAACGAGAGCTACAAAACGTTCCTACTTCAAACCCGACAGCAGCAACTGGGATTATTTACTGTTGGAAAATTAATACTGTATATCAGGATGAAAGCAACGGACAAAGTGCAACTAAATATGCATATACCAATAGACAGCAACCATTCTCTGTTTTGGCCAACTGGACCCAATTCTTGATTTTAACTTGTTTCTTCCCAGCCATTATTCAACGTCGAATAAACCGTTGAATAGGCGGACATTTCGGTACATTTACAACGTTAAAAACGATTCGTTTCTAACATTTAATCCAAGTATTTTCAACGTATGTGTGCTAATGGGAAACCTTGACTGCTAACGTTTCCTTAACTAGTTTACCCTTTTATATAGATCTCTTGTGTTATTTGTTTTACCGTTTTCCTCTTTCTCCTGAATCCAGTACTCAGGTATTCTCGCTTTTCGTTTCTGAACCCGCTTGTGGCGTTGCGCTTCGCGTTACTGTAGTGGTTGGTGTTTCCTCGCTTTTATTACTTATCGATCGTTGCCTTGCTTGTTTTCGTTTCTAATGAAGTTTAGTGCATTCTTAATCAAACCAAGGTTTGTTTTTCTGTTGTTTCTTCTCACATACACGTTCCTCCGCTGCGCCATTTACTGTTTTACGAATTACCTCTCACATCTTACTTATATCAGTTTCATTATTAATGTCATCTTTATTATTTGTCGAATCGGCTAAGATTTGGAACCTATTTGACAGTTCGGATTGGTAATCTTTTTTATGTTCTGATTATTTAATCTTTTAATTTCGAATTTCAGTTGTTTTGATTCTTTGCTTTCTTTGTTCACAATGCGTAACTTTTCCCTCACTTTTGTGATCACTAACTGATAGTCGGTGTCACCTTCCGTTCCTCTGTACGTCCTAACGCCTATTATACTCGTGTATCTTCGTCTATCTTATAATATGTAATCGATCTAATTATTGATCTAATTGAGAGATTTCCAGAGATATCCACGTGTTTTTGTGTATTTTTTATGTTTAAAGTACGTGCTCTCTAGTCGTAGGTTTTTCGAATCGCGAAAATTATCAGTCTTTCTCCATTGTTGTGGGTATTTTCGTGAAGACTAGATTTGCCTATAGTAGGTCTCTACTAAGGTAGAAAGACGGTCTGCATAACATACAGTTCAGTTTCTGTATGAAGGCAGGATAATTTCACTACTTTCAATACTTCACCGGTTATGACCCTCTGTATAAAAAGTATCATGATTTTTTCCAAACCTCATACTTAATTCGTACAAATTCGCACTTCATTAACAAATCCATTATGTTGTTTTTCTAACCCTTACCTTTTATTTCATATTTAGCAATAAAGTGAACTAAGTCTATAAAATGCACACCACCTCTTCCTGCCCCTAAGAGTTTGATATTCGGGTTAGATTTCGATTTTTGAGTTTGTGTTCGATGATCAAGTTCGATATTCGAGTTCGATATTCGAGTTCGAGTTCAATATTCTGTTATATTTAGTTTATCTCTAACTGTTTACAAGATATTGATTAAATTATCAATTCTTAAAATTGGTAACTTCCAAACAAATGGAGCTAGATCGATTAAACTTGGTATACGTTCTTTTTAAAGATATTTTCCTTGGAAATTAAAAATAATCCCTTTCGGTAGGCCTACAGGCTGGTACAGGTAGGCCTACAGGATTTTGGATCCAAGATGACGTATTTGGATACATCATGTAATATTTTAGTAACATACAAATGATAATGTATAGTGTTACCAAATTTGATATTTCTAGCTGCAGCCGTTTAGGCTGTGTATTCTATACAACAATGGGTTCGGCGACCATTTTGAATCCAAGATGGCGACTTTGTCAACATTTCGTGATATTTTCTTGAACTACTAGTGACAATACACCTTTATGTCAAATTTCGTGTCTCTAGCTCAAACGATATGGAAAATAGATTTCTTACTTCCGCCATTTTGGATCCAAGATGACTCATTAGGTAACATTTTCGTAATCAAAAAGTGATGTTGTACCTTTATGCCAAATTTGATTTCAATAGCCCCAGCGGTTTAGGCTGTGTATTCTATACAACAATGGGTTCGGCGGCCATTTTGTATCCAAGATGGCCACCGATTTTGCTCATTAACGAACTTAACCGAGGTATTAAGCCTAGAAACAACATATAAAGATTTGGTTCAAATATCTTCAAAATTATGGCCGCTAGCGTGTTAATATATATATATATATATATATATATATATACTTTCAAATCGTATCGATCTCAATAGGTATATTTTTCTTCGAAATCTACCTAATATAGCCATTTACCCAGGGCCAAAGGCCATTGATGATATTTTAAAAACCTATTACAAGGGAACAAACTATTTTTATTGCAGCTCCATTACTTTATTATTATTAGTTTATTCAAGTGTAGTTAAATTAATATAATAATTGAACTTAATTCTATGTATTGCTTTATACAATAAATTTAAAAGGCCTTCATAATACATGCTTATATTTCGCGAATTGAAAAAACACGTCTTGCTTGTTAATTAGTTTTTCAAATCTATCTGGCAATATAACTCTAAACTCTTTTCCACCATATTTAATAACAACATAACCTTTATTTCCACATTTATTTGAATGAAATAAAATTTTATTACCTTATTTTTTATGATTTATTAATTTCCAGTTCACATAATTTCTTGAACTCAGTAATTTATTGCTATTCAATTTGCCTAACACTTTTTTCAATCTCCATTTGATAATACTCTATAATTATTTATTTAAACAATATAATAGTTATTGTTTTATTTTATATTTGAAAGGTTTAATAACAATATTTTAAAATATTAAAATAATGTTATGTTTATTTATTATTAAAATGGTTTTGTCAAACTTTTATTTTTAACATCATAAATAAATTTTGTCTGTGCAATCAAAATCACATAACAAATAGTGTTCACAGAAAGTTCCTCAATTAAATGAATAATAATTTTGATGTTTGTTCTGTTATTAGTTGCTACATGCTTGTGTTTTTTGTATTCATTGTTCGACAGAGTACATTGGTTGACTTATAATAAATTTTTAAGGATTATAAAACATGTTTGTATTTCCATGTGTTACTCGTTTAAATGTACTGTAGCTTTCATATAGTTTAAAATGATCATTATACACGGTAACGGGGTTAATATTTTCTGCAGCAAAGAATTTATTTCTACCATTTCTGAAATAAATGTTTTATACTTTAGAGTAATCCAATTTGCTAGAATCCTACTGCTTGTCATCACCACTCAAGGTTAGTTGGAATAAAACAATTACAAAATCAGGCAAGCCAAATTGAAACGAACTAAACTGTATAGTGACATCAAATTGAAAATATACACCTGTTATATCTCTGAATACATTGATATGTGTAGAATTGTGTTGGTAGTTTTGAAGTTTTCAATATATCAGATTTAATTTTAATAGCACGATATTTTAATATACATAATTTCTTTATAATCAGTGCAAAATCGAAATATCAAAGGCAATGGAAACAAAACAGTATTTTCCTCCCTGGTAGTTTTGCATTAATTTCAGGTCCATCAGCATTAAATTATTCTAAATCAGATTTTGAGATATGATTTTTAGTGTAACAATTGCTGTTGACATAATTCCACGATATTCAATTCTATCCATAATTGTACCGTATATCCTAACCTCTAACTGGGAAAATACATGTGGGACAAAGTTATCAATGATTTTAATGTTTTATCCTGCAGTAAATGTTGAACTTGCCTAACGGCTAATAACTTCAAATTTAATATGGAGGTCAGCATAATATGGGTGGATAAAGCCGTCACCGTCATCAATGTCAAATTTTACAACTTTGTTGGATTCATTTACATTATTAAAAGTACTCCCATTAGGGGGAAATTATTGAAGTTCATAACAATAAAAAAATCATGGTTATTTTTTATTATTCTTCTATTAATTTAGAACAACACTTATACCAGCATCACCAAAACTAATTATTTAATCATTCTCATTTGTAATTTGAATTTAAATGCAATAAATATAACTGGATTGTACTGGAAAAATAATTGATATTTGTGGTTCATAAACAATTGGTTCAAGGAACTCAGTTAATGGTTTGAATGTTGTAATAACATCAGTCTCTTTATATGAATCTTTAGCAAGAATCATACCGCAAGTTAGGTTACGGAAAACTTTAAAGTTTTAAATTGACAAAGATTCTGGGAGAGAATCTCTAACATGTTTTTATGGGCCGGGTGACGTTTCGTCCAAAGACATTTTGTCCATACGACATTTAGTCCAGGGATATTTAGTCCATAGACATTTCGTCCATTGACATTTCGTCCAAAGGTTTTTTCGTCCACAAGACATTTCGTCCAATCGACTTTTCGTCCAACAGAATTTTCGTCCACAAGACATTTCGTCCAATCGACTTTTGGTCCAACGGATTTTTCGTCCACAAGACACTTGGTCCAACGGATTTTTCGTCCACAGGATATTTCGTCCAGTCGACATTTAGTCCAAAGGATTTTTCGTCCAATCCATCAATCCACATACTACACTCATCCATATAAATTCACAGGCCAAACTACTGAAGCTACAAACACCAAATTTGGTATGAAGGTGTAGGACTATGAGTAGGTAAAGGAAAAGATCCGACATTTTGGAAAAGCCGCCATCTTGGATCCAAAATGGCCGCTAGACCCATTGTTGTATACAATAGAGCCTAAACGGCTGGGGCTATTGAATTGAAATTTGGAATGATGGTACATTATTGCTAGTAGGTAACGAAAATATTTTCAAATTTTGTAAAAGTCGACATCTTGGATCCAAAATGGCCGCCAAACCCACTGTTGTATAGAATAGAGAGCTTAAACTACTGGGGCTATTGAATTGAAATTTGGTATAGAGGTACATTATCAATAGTAGATTAATATAATATTACACAATTTACCCAAAGACGCCATCTTATACCCGAAACGGCAGGCTTAAAATTTCATTTTCCACAACCTTTGAGGTAGAAACACGAAATTTAACATAAAGCTTTATCATAAGTAGTAGTTTAGGAAAATAATAAAATGTTTTGGGCAAGTCGCCATCTTGGATTCAAAATGGCCGCCCAAAAATCATTTTCGACACAGTTTGAGCTCGAGAAATGAAATTTTATTTGAAGCTGTGTCTTCACGTGTAAGTCATGACAATATAATCAAATGTTAAAAACGAAGCCATCTTGGATACAAAATGGCCGCCAAAACCATTGTTTAGAATATACAGGCTAAACACCTGGGGATATTGAAATGCAATTGGGTGCAAAGAATATCACCAGTAGGTTACGAAAATATTACGAGATGTGTTGAAAGACGCCATTTTGGATCCAAAATGTCTGCTTAACTCATTGTTGTATAGAATACACAGCCTAAACTACAGGGGATATTAAAATGAAATTTCGTATAGAGGTACATTATCAATAGTAGGTTAACATAATATTACAAATTTACCCAAAGACACCATCTTGGATCCAAAATGGCGTACGTTAAAAATGCATTTTCCACGTCGTTTCAGTGAGAAGCACGAAATTTAGCATAAAGGTATATCATAACTAGTAGTTTAGGAAAATAATAAAATGTTTTGGGCATCTTGGATTCAAAATGGCCGCGCAAAAAATCATTTTCGACACAGTTTGAGCTAGAGAAATGAAATTTTATTTGAAGCTGTGTTTTCACGTGTAAGTCATGACAATATAATCAAATGATAAAAACGCCGCCATCTTGGATACAAAATGGCCCCCAAAACCATTGTTGTTTAGAATATACAATCTAAACGCCTGGGGTTATTGAAATGCAATTGGTTACAAAGGTAGAATGTCACCAGTAGGTTACGAAAATATTACGAGATGTGTTGAAAGAAGCCATCTTGGATCCAAAATGTGTGCTAAACCTATTGTTTTATAGAATACACAGCCTAAACTACAGGGGATATTGAAATGAAATTTCGTATAGAGGTACATTATCAATAGTAGGTCAACACAATATTACACAATTTACCCAAAGACGCCATATTGGATCCAAAATGGTGTACGTTAAAAATGCATTTTCCACACCGTTTGAGTTAGAGGCACGAAACTTGGTATGAAGGTGTATTATGACGAATAGTTTAGGAAAATATTACAAAATGTTGAAAAAGTCACCATCTTGAATCCAAAATGGCTGCCAAACCTATTGTTGTACAGAAAAAAGACCCTAAACCGTTGAAGCTACAGAGATGAAATTTGGCATAAAGGTACATTATCGCTATTAGGTTAAGAAAATATTACATGATGTATCCAAGGACGCCATCATGAATACAAAATCGCTGATCTAAAAATGCATTTTCGACACCGTTTGAGCTAGAGATACGAAATTTGGCAGATATTTGCATTACGACGAGTATTTTAGGAAAATATTACAACATTTTCGAAACGTCGCCATATTGGATCGGAAATGACCGTCCAAAAATCATTTTCGACACCGTTTGGGCTAGAAAAATGAAATTTTATTTGAAGACGTACCTTCAAGAGTACACGACAATATAATAAAAAGTTAAAAAGTCGCCATTTTAATCCAAAATGGCTGCCCGGAAAAACATTTCCTAAATTATTAAGCCTAGACAAACGAAATTTGGTATGAAGGTGTACCATGAGGAGTAGGTTACAAAAATTGTAAAAAATACCTATGGGTGGTATAATTGTAATATGGAAGCGCAGACCGCCAGAGAGTGTCTGATTAAGATAAAGGGGGGCGAAGCTCCCCAAACCCTGATGTTGGGAGCGCAGCTCCCACGATTTGGTATGAAGGTGTAGGACCATAAGTAGGTAAAGCGAAAAATCCGACATTTTGAAAAAGTCGCCATCTTGGATCTAAAATGGCCGCCAAATCCATTGTTGTATAGAATTTACAGCCTAAACGGCTGGGGCTATTGAAATAGAATTTGGTAAAAAGGTAGAATATTTACAGTAGATTACGAAAATATTACGAGATGTGTTCAAGGACCCCATCTTGGATCCAAAATGGCTGCCAAACTCATTGTTGTATAGAATACACAGTCTAAACCGCTGGGGCTACTGAAATGAAATTTGTCATGGTGGTAAAATATCGATAGTAGGCTACCAAAATATTATACAATGTATCTTAAGACGCCATCTTGGATCCAAAATGGAGGATTTATAAATCCATTTGCCACAACGATTTAGCTAGAGATACGAAATTTAGCATAAAGGTGTATCATAATTATTAGTTTAGGAAAATAATAAAAATTTTGGGAAAGTCGTCATCTTGGATTCAAAATGACCGCCCAAAAAATCATCTTCGAGACAGTTTTTATAGATGGTACTGATTCAACTTTATAAGAAAATTTAATTTATAAACAAATTACATTAATCTACGCACATTTGTCTCTTTTCTGCTAATTAGAATTTTGATATAAACTGTTCTTTCTCGTCTTGAAACGAGATTGAAGAAAAATATTTTATAATGATTACATGCACAACAAACCATTGTTATTGTTAGGTAGATTTCGAAGAAAAATATACCTATTGAGATCGATACGATATGAAAGATAAAGATAAAGATAAAAGTACAGGCAACCATTACATAATTAGTAATAAAATACATGATGGGCCCCAACGAGCTTATATGCTCACACTAAGGGCATACTCTAGATGGTAACACTGTTCTACAATTGAAAAGCAATAAGTGAAAAGCAATAATTTGAAAAGAAATTAGTAAGTCTTTTTCTGTATCTATAAAGGTTCTCAGTAATATTTTGACAAAACAATTTATGTATCTGTAAAAAGTTTCCAAAAGTATTTTTTTACTTCATTTTTAAATTTGGGAATAGATTTTATGGTCTTAATGTGTTTAGGTAAAGTATTATAATTTTGACATAAATTATATTTAACACTATTCGTACCATAAGTAGAAGTTTTAATGCTATCAATGCTGATTTGCTCTCTTTGTCTGGTCCTATATCCATGCACTTCATTCCTTTTTATCAACAGTAAATTACTGTGCGTATTTCCACCCAGTGCTTTATGAACGTAGATACATGAATGAATTTTAAGTAATATTTCCAGCGGAAAAATATTTGTTTCATAAAACAAACTCTTACTTGGATGATATAACTGATACCCATACATTATTCTAATAGCTTTCTTTTGTAATAATACAAGTTTATGTAATCTTGTTTTGTTTGTGTGACCCCAGATTGTACATAAGTATATCAGATGACTTTGTATAAATGCGTTATAGACCATTTTTTTAACATTCAATGATAAAACGTTCTTGAAACGGTGCATTATTCCAACAATAGGGGCTACCTTTTTTTCTAAAAACGTAATATGCGGTTCCCAAGAAAGATGTTGGTCAATTTTTAATCCTAAATATGTTATACATTCCACTCTTTCCACTACTAAATGTTTTGTACCGATTTTATTTGGTAGTTCTATTTTTGACAAAGGTTTGTGAAAGATTACAAAGACAGACTTCTCTAAGTTTAATGACAGACAGTTTGTGCACAACCAATTGTATAAAGTAGACATATCTTCTTCAATATAGGTTTTCAATTGATCTATTGAATCTGCTTTGTAAAATATTGCACTGTCATCTGCAAATAATGTTATTTTCCCTTTCAGATTCAACAACTGTACATCATTTACATATATTAAGAATAACAAAGGGCCTAAGATTGATCCTTGGGGTACACCGTATTCTATTTTTAATTCACCACTTTCTTTACCATTAACTGACACATATTGAGTTCTATTTGATATATAACTTTTCAACCAACTGAGAGGTAATCCTCTAAATCCTATCGTTTCCAATTTAGCTAGAAGCATTTCATGTTTGAGTGTATCAAACGCTTTTTTTAAATCTATAAATAACCCTGCTGCTAATTTATTATTGTCCAAGGTTTCTTGTATCTCAACCACAACATCAGTTACAGCATTCAATGTACTAGATTTTCTTCTAAATCCATATTGATATTGATAAAAGAAATTTATAGAGTCAAGGTATTTGATCATTCTATCATAGGCACACTTTTCAATTACTTTAGATATACAACTCAATATCGAGATTGGTCTATAATTATTAGGATCTAAGTTATTTCCACCCTTATATGCTGGTATTACCTTAGCAATTTTGCCTTGTTCCGGGAAAACTCCTGAACTAAAAGAGAAATTAACTAACTCAGATAATGTGTTACTAATGGTATATTTGCATTTAATTAAAAATTGATTGTGTAATCCATCTCGTGTTTTATTCTTCTTATTCTTCAATGTATTAATGATGTTAATAACTTCTGCTGGGGTAACAGGAATAAAATAGAAACTAAAATTAGAAGATATCTGGATAATCTGCTTATGATTTGAAATTTTGGGTATTTTGTTGGCTAATTCTTTACCAATATTTACAAAATGATTATTTAATATCTTGGGTATTTCATCATCATCTAATCTAATACCATCTACTTGAAGTTGTATATTTGGTACGTTACTCTCAGATTTCTTGTTTGTCAATAACTCTTTAACGACTGCCCAAAATCTCCTACTATCAATTCGGGATTCACTAATTTTTTTGTTATAATAATTATTCTTTTGATTCCTTCGAAGTTTTGTCACTGAATTTCTAAGTCTGCTATGCTCTCCACGTATATTCTCGTTATTTGGAAATCTTTTTAATAAAGAGAAATACTTATCTCTCTTCTTTACTAATTCTAATAATTCATAATTTATCCACGCTGATTTTCGTTTATACCCTTTTCTTTTAGTATCTTGAATACTTTTTGCTTTGAAACTTGCAATACAAATACCTTGCTTAAAATAATTAATTAAATGATTATATTGTTCGTCGATACAGCACTCATTCAAAATGAAATTTGTATTCCTAAAGTAATTATTGAGAACGTGATAATTTATTTTATAATCTATCAACCTAGGACATGGTTTATCATAAGAGGCTACTCGTTGATCGCTTACATTACACAGCAAAATATTATGATCACTAATATCAATGGAAATATTATTTACCACCACTCGTTCACATAAATTGGTTACCAGTACATGATCAAGCAATGTTTTACTAGAGTGGGTTATTCTAGTGGGATATTTCACATTTACCTGAAACAAGGCATTACTTCTACAAAAATGTTGGTATCTCGCTGCTTCAGGCAGATATGATTTTAAAGTATCTATATTAACATCACCAATTAGTAAGATAGAGGTATTATTACATTTCAGAAACAGATTTTCCATGTCATCAAGAAAATCTTTACTATGACGCGAGTGTGGATTATACATTCCAATTAATGTATAAGCTTTTGATGGCAGATTTATTTGTAAAGCCAACGCGCTATACACCTTGTCAATACGGTTTATTTCTCTACAATTTAAATCCTCACGAACGTATAAAGCAATACCTCCAGCTCGGTCAAAATTCCTACAAACATAATGTATATTGTAACCTTGAATATTA
Source organism: Lepisma saccharinum (assembly GCA_022664845.1). Classification (NCBI taxonomy): domain Eukaryota; kingdom Metazoa; phylum Arthropoda; class Insecta; order Zygentoma; family Lepismatidae; genus Lepisma; species Lepisma saccharinum. The sequence continues at coordinate 13,114 of JAGDQP010055243.1, forward strand.
TAATATTTTATTTCTTCATCATATAACCAAGTTTCAACAACTATTATTACGTCAACTTTCTGTAACTT
>JAGDQP010055245.1:1705-13181 GCA_022664845.1 Lepisma saccharinum
CCCACATAGCAAAATGACGTCCCAGGGATATCTGACGGATCTCCTGGCAGGATATCGGGACGTCCGTAGGACGTCCTGTTTAAGTCCCTTTTACATCCATGGGACGTATAGTTATAATTAATCCTTCGTATAACTATACGAAGGCATATCCTTCTTATAGTTATAATTAATTAAATAATAATAATAGTAAGGTCCATTTAATTTATAGAAATTCCAGGTAGGTAATCCCGCACGGCTTTCCGGGGGACATCGATACGGGATGAACTGTTTGTATTGCCCACAGAGTTATCCCACGGACGTCCTTAGGACATCGCTATGGGAGCAGGACCATTCTGACGGTAATGGGATCTAAATGGGACGTCCCAGGGACGTACTCTGCTATGTAGGCGATTTCGTGATGTCTCATTTACATGTTAAGCGGGACATTTAAAAAAATGAATGATCCAATTCGGTCCAGTAGAACGACCGGACGGACTGTACAAAGGGAGAACACTCAAACACTTCTCCTCCTGTTGAGACTTGACGGAAAGGTATGCGGTTTCTTGATGCTTAATTTACGTGTTAAGCTGGATATTTTAAAAAAAAGAATGATCAAAATCGGTCCAGTAGAATGGCCGGACAAATCTTCTGAGTGAAATACATAGGGGAGAGCACTCAAACACTTCTCCCTCAGTTCAAGCTTAACAGAGAGGAATCCGGTTTATTGATGGCTCACGTGTTAAGCTGGATATTTAAAAAACAAGAATGATTAAAATCGGTCCAGTAGAATGCCTGCACGACTGTACAATGAGAGAACACTCAAATACTTCTCCTTCAGTTCGAACTTGACGGAGAATTATGCGGTTTCTTAATGCTTAATCTACATGTTAATCTGGATATTTTAAAAAAAGAATGAGCAAAATCGGTCCAGTAGAACGGCCGGGCGTACTGGACAAAGTTTGTGAGAAATATGATAAATATTCCCCCGTAAGGAATACATAGGGGAGAACACTGAAACACTTCTCCCTCAGTTCAAGCTTGACAGAAAGGAATGCGGTTTATTGATGGCTCATCTACGTGCTAAGCCGGATATTTTAAAAAAACATTGCTAAAAATCGGTTCAGTGTAAAGGCCGGACGGACTTGCCAAAACTTTAGCAAAGTTTTTTAATATATAGATTTACTTAAGTATATTTAGTTTTAGTTTTTTAGATTAATTAAAAAAAGTAACAATAACATGTTTAATATTTATTTATTGAAGGTAAAACTTTGTTAAACTTTATTTTTACATGGGTCAGTCTAGTAACTTTGGACTTCGGCCCGACACGATTCGCCCTTAGCTGTTAAAATCCACACCCATCCCCCCTGCGGGACTCGAACCCGGGACCTTCGAGCCGATGGCCTACCGCCGCAGACCGCTTGGCCACTCATCCGACTTTTATTGAAGGACTTATTATGCTACGATATTTTTTTAGATAAATATTTACTTTTAAAATGCTGCTAGGCCGCGGTGGGTCAATGGTTTAGCGCACACCTCTGATGCTAGGGGTAGTCGATTCGACCCCTGCTTATGAACATTGTAGTGGACTAACACCGTGTGCGTGTCTTTTCTAGGGATCGTTTCCTCCTAGTTTCTTTATTCCACCAATTCATCTCATTATCCATCCGGCCTGATCCAAAACTGCTTAAAGATCTTAAAATTAAATTCAAAAGATGCTGCTTCGAATATATACTTTTATTTGAAGAAATGGGCAATAATATCCGATAATCTGAACTTAAGAAATCACTACTAATAAAAAGTTTGGTTTTCTGTTGTACTCTACAAACAGGTTAAGGCAAGTAAATGCATTGTGAAAGGTGTTAGAAACTAACTGAAAGTACTTGATATTGGCCAAAGTGTCTCAGAATTTATTAACAAGTAGCATCAGCTGTAATAATGTTCCATTCAGGTCAGGCTGTGACAGTGTAAGTGCATTTGCAGGACAAAGAAAGATCAAAAGGTTTACTGGAACAGTACAACATTCAGAAGCCCAGGAATCGAGTGAACTGTTCCAGATGAGTTATTCAAGACAATTGGAAAGATTACTTGTGACATGTATTCCAAGAAAATAAAAATTAAAGTGCCAATGAGCAGCGATAAAATTATTTACATCTAAAGGCGGGTGAAGTCGATAGTTGCAAACTACCATCGTGCAAGGATACATTGGAACGCGCAAATTTGCAGATAGGGATTTAGAGACTGGGAAAATACTCTGAAGTATACTAGAGGCTGAAGGATATGAATAGAGAAAGAACAGCGAAGGAAAGCTATGCATCAATTGGATCGCCGGAGCATCTGCACCAGAAACTGTTGTACTTGCCACCCTACATTAGAGTTGTTACAGAAAGATGCAGTAGATGCTCTAGTTCAGATTATCGGTTAGAGTGTTATTGATGTTCTCTTTAAATAAAAGCAGTGTCTTTTGAAAAAGCATTTATTTCTTTAGAAATAGTAGTTTTGTAACATAAATTTAAATAATAAGGAAATATATACATACAATTTTTTTTCCTTCTGTTTTAAAAATAAATCTTCGTCAGTCAAATATGAAATAAAAATGATTTCGGTTAAAATTCACATTTTTTTTTACATTTAACTGAAAAACTATTAGATTTATGACAATATTGCTCATTGAAGTCAAATAAACGATCTTTTATTTAAACAAGGAACCATCGAAATCTGATAATAAGATGCTGATATATGTAACATTGAAAATTGGCGATAGACACCATTTTGAATGGCCGCCATCTTGGATAGCTACATTTTTGGAATATCCATCACGTATTCTTGTGCTCTATACACGCCAGTGCATAAGTGCTGAAATGTTCATTTGTTCCCCTCGTTTTATAGTAAAACATCATGTAGCTTCTACACCCATTAGTGCCTCCATAATGTTACCTCGTATTGCAGACATTTTCAAACAATTGCCCATATCTTGGGTTATACTTGTCGGATTTAATTGATCTTTTTTTTAATTAAAGCCTGAGTTTTTTTAATTATAGCTTGTCATATTTTGTGTTCTTTTTCTTCAAGAGCCTGCTATAATTGACCCTGGATCTAAAAACACAAAGAACAATAATCTAAATGGTAAACCAGGAATAAGCAAACACAATGTCCGTAAGTATTGTCTGTTATAATAAGGTACTCTTGGTTGGAACAGAATACTTCTTATGATGATTAGCTATCAATCACAATTAGACCCGTTTCTGCCTTTTATCTTTCGTCAAAGTACTAGAATATTGGGAAATTCTAGTACCATTCACAACTTACATTCGAAGAGCCCTCTGTTTCAGGTCCTGCAATACAGGGAAGTTATTCGAATCTTCCGGTGTTTTCTCAAGGAAAGATTGTGATTTTTCCATCCTTACTTCCCACAGAGTATCAAAGAACTTTACTTGTCCTTTCTGTCACAAAATTTACTAAGAACTTCTGCTTCAGGCGTGATTTCGTGGTATCTTGGATAGCTTAGAAGTGGTGGACGTTGTAGGTTCTGGATCACTCTTATTTTAGTCTCGTTCATTTCTCTGTCACCAAAAAGTCTAGAGCCACCTTGAATAAACGCTGAGAATGTTCATAAGTTCAACATCATTATATAGAGTTCGGAGTGAGTGATTGTTATTAACGTCTTAAACGCGCTTTAACATTTCGGTCACCCCGAGGTCGTAGAACGTGGACATCGAAATGTGCTTCATTCCAGCGTTTTACATATATCAGGCTAACAAAGAGAGCCAAATCCGGTATTTTCTTTACATGCCCTGCCGTCAGCTTAAACTGATACCTGAGCAGATATAGGCTTATTTTCAACACATAAATTGCTTTTCCCATCTATTGAGTTGGCCTAGGTGCCCGAAATGACTAATCCACCTAGGAACAATAAATCTGGATAATTGTTGATAATCGTCTCTTGGCTGTTGATGTTTCAGAGCTCCAGGGGTATAATCTAACATTTCTGTTTGTAGTCTTGTGGACACAGCACCCGGGAGGAGTTGAACAGGAGCAACATAATACAAAACGTTCTTCGTTGATTGCCAATGTTTTTTAAACCTATTAAAATTAATTTCTTGGACCACTTGTTCAACCAAAAAGGCTACGAAAACGTGGCACAGAATAACTTCCATAATATGATCGCGGAAAGCTATCCAAACCAGCTGATTAACGAAAGATTCTTCTATAATTTTGCAAGCCCGTCGGCGATGTTCTTTATTGCTGGGACTAGTATTGAATATTTTGTTCTCATCTTTTCGCTGTGGAGGCACATTATTTCTCCTGACATATTCCAGCACATCTGCCTATCTTGAATATTTCAAGCTGCTTTTCTTACACTTTAGCAATAACAATAATTGCAATATGTTCGACTTCTTTCTAGGAGTGCTCGATACTTGGCAATAATTTTCCAACCTAATGTAAGGGAAGTGGCCCCTCCAAAGCAGTTTCTTGCTACTCCATGCAGGTTTCTTTCTTCACACTTCCTTGGAACGCCTCACTGAACTCCTAGAGAGAGTCATAGCTCATGTCCAAGACTCTTAGTTACTACTCCATCAACAAATTCAATTGCACGATCTGGAACATTGGATCGACTTAAGTGGTAGCTACTTGGGGGTTTGCACACGATCTTAGGTGTCTTGATAGATGCTCTAGATGTTGATGGGCCGGGTCGGTATTACGGTTCTCACCTATCACCTTGGTATTTCGTATTTCTCACTCTCTGGAGATGATGACCATATATAGCGCTTTCACGCAGACACTCTGACTCGTGGTCACCTGGGTCGACTCGGAAAGCTCTGGGTGAACAGAATTTATCTGCATGAAACCGAGTCGTGTGAATGCGTGCCGGGCTTGGCCCGATTTGATATGCGTGCCATACCGGAATAAACCATGATTGTTGCGCATGATCATTGTAATCTGTTACTATCGAAATCGATTTCTTGTCTTATTGTGCTCGTTTTTCGTCAAATTTGGCCCAGAGGCATTTCCCGAAGAACTACAAGCTCAAGAGACCAGAATGATCATATGAAGCACATGTAGCTGTTCTACTATCTTCATTCAGTATTCTGGTAAATAGATAAAATCAGTTTGCTCAATTAAACGTTATTCACAAGAATATCCAAAATTGATATATTAAATCCAATTCCCCAAATTTCCCTACCCAGTGGAAGTTTGTCACATTTAAGTAAGGATGAACAAAATTAAAAAGTGAGTTTTAAAGCAGTTAACAAATTAGAAGATAATCGAAGTGGCACAACGAAAATAATAAAAATCAGGGTTCAACAAATTAAATTTGGTGCCTTACCGCATCTACTTATTAGGTGGCCTCATTCGTCGATTCAAGCCGACTGTTGTAGCCCTCTTCTCTCATTACGGATTCTTTTCAGTTGTAAGTGGAACTGCAAATATTTTGAACGATACAAATTGTAAGTCCCGCCATGTTAAAATTTTGAAGTACAGACTTCACATCTCCCGGCTTTAAGTTAAAGGTACTGGCCCTACATTACAGTTCTGTGACTGCACTATCTCAACGGAGCCGCTCTGTCTAACAAACTAAATGAATCCATCTAGCGAACTGTAAAAGCATGGCTGCCGTTATCCAATATATAGAAACAAAACCCTCGTAACAGTGACAACATAACCGTTATAAAAGAGCTCAGCCAAAAGTAACCGTATGTATCATATGTATCAACCCATCCGCTCAAATTTTCAGCTCTCCTACATCCGCGTTCTTCCTCGGCAGTACCGGTTTTCCTAGTTGTCATGGTAGGAGAATATTTAATGACATACACGTACAGAAAAAAATCCGTTACCCTCTGTCCACAGGCTGGGTCAATAGACCCGGTTATCCTATGAGTACCTTCTTGGTTCCTCGACAGTATTTTGCCTTGCTAAAAATATACCATAGCATCAAACTAAAATTCGCCACTTTCGAATACAAAATGAATAAATAGACACAGATCACTTATCGCAAAATTAAATAGATTAGGAAAATGAAGGTAGAAATGGTGGGGTATACCGGCAGCTACGTTGAAGGAAAAATGAAGAAGAAATTAAATTAATTACATTTGGGATAATAATCCAAAATAATAATATACTATCAATGTTGAAGGTTGCATGTTCCAATCAGTTGTGTCATGAATCTAAAAGCAATATACAAATATGAAGGAATGTATTTCTGCAGAAAAGTAGTAAATAGTCAAATTTTTAGTACTGTTCCAAACAGTTGTTAAGATAAAAAGAGGGTCAGGGAAGGTTTCAGAAGACATTACTTGCGCAACTCAAGAAGTTTTCGTTTCCTTATAGTGTAATAAAAAATGTAGCAATCCAAGAATACCCACTTTTAAGATTCGTATTATCGATACGTTTCTCTTGCGTTAAAGATGAATCTTGTTTAAAACAAACCCTTGTATTAGGCCACGACAAAATAAGCATGTAAAATGTAGTGCTACTCTCTGATCATCTAATTTTCTTGCGCAGTATTTAACAGTTAATTCCGTTCCTATCTATTACCTAAAATACGTTGGAGCTTTAAATAATTTGGACTGACGAATTATAAACCCATCTCCTGGCAGCCAGTATTTGTTGATATTGTGAACTGTATTTTCTTTTCTGAAACCTAAAATATGGGTGATTTTAATGTGGTGTTTCTTGACTTTTTTTTCTAAGTGCCATCGTAGAATTTTTAGCTTTAGTTGGTCCGTCAGCAACAATAGAAACCATTGTTTTTGACACGCTTTTTATTAAGTTACTCTGTAATCATGTCTCATCTCTGGTACAAATCTTGCAACGTCAGTTTAACTCTTTTCCCGGCGTCATGTAATGATGAAATTTTGAACAGCGACATAAGTCGGGGGACAATACAACATTCCATTGTTACTTTCATATATTTCTATAAATGTAAATATTTTGAAAACATATTTTAATATTTTTTTACAGACTTCTTGATCGCAAAATACATACTAAGCTGCGACGCGGCTTGGTTTGGCTGGTTGCAGAAAACTTTAGGATTTGGGCTGCAAAATATTAGCTGGAGAAAAGTATGAACAGGAGAAATAACCCGAATAGAATAATGAATAAAATAAATTTAAAAAAGGATTTAAAAAAAATAAAAACAATTTTTTTAAAACACGCTCTTTAAGCAAAGATCAATGCACAAAAAATTAAAAAAATAATAAATTTATGAATCGGAAAATAAAAGTGTTGGTGCTGTTAGATTTTATGATAAGGTAAGCAAGAGCACCCACACTTATATTTTCCGATTCATAAATTATTAATTTCTACTTTTTTTCCATATTTCCTTGCCTAAAAAGGCGTGTTCTTTTAAAAATCCTTTATTAATTTTTTATGTTCTTTTACCGGACAAGCAGTGTCCAAAACATACTATACAGTACAACTCATTGACGTGGAACGGAGGTGAAAAATACTTGGCGTCTATTCAATGCATTACTTGCAACAGTTGTGAGTTGTAAAAGTATTTAGATACTCACACGTGTCATGTAGGTACTCTATCGGGCTAACTTAGAACTAAGAATTAGTATAAGGCTAGTTTTCTTCTTACCTTGGGAATTGAATGTGTTGTGAAATTTTCATTTGAATTTGTAGGTTCTCGGAAGTTGGTGTAGTATGAGAATTGAGCTCTACTACATATAAAAGACAACAAATAAGAAGCTTTGTCCTGAATTTTGTTGCAAAAGGTAGCGTTAATGTGGTATAGAAGCTGCAGGCGCCCAATTTGTCAGTGTTGCCAACCAATTTACATATTTGAAATACTGTCCATACTGATTGACGTATACACATCATATTTGGCATTTAGCTACTGCGACAGGTCACAGAGGTAATCCGTAAGTCACAGGCACTGAAGTTGTCAGTATTGCCAACCAATTTAGACTAATAATACTTCTAATTGCTTTTATACTATTTGAGCTATCTGCACCAAATCTGTCATTTAGATAGTGTGGCAGCTTACTCTAGGTGCCTCAGCTCATTGTTGCCAACCAATTTCAAAAACGGTCCCAGCTATCTGTATTACCAATATATGTCGGGTACTTGTAAAAAAGCTATTCTCACAAAACCTTACTTTTGAGAAAACTTAATCTCGAAATGCACAGCACTCTTAAAGTCTTTAAAAAATATGATAGGACTTAGCTGACTATACACACTTGTAGAGAATTCTTTTCTTATTTAAGGGATGTGAAAAACTAATTTTTGGAAATCTTAAACTTAACCGGTATGATACACTATATTTTGACACCCCCCTAGTTTTGTAAGAGATTGTTCACGTTGCATACATAGATATCCAGCTAAACTTTTCACTCGCTTTAGCCAAGATAGTGCTAAATGTATGTGGAAGAACAAAACGATAAGGAAAATTATATACAATTGAGTACTTGCGGACACTGTTTGGTCGAAAAGTAACAATAAAAGCTTGCCCAGAGAACAGTTAATTATACAAAAGTATAAAACATTTCAGTGAAAAGGTGAATAAAAAGAACAAGCGGGAATCGGATATCAAAATGATTCACAACAAAGGCCCATATATTTTGTATTGAAATTAAATTTCGGCTTTTTATTTCTGGTTGATTAGACATAGCATATTGGTACACACACAGGTTTTATTATGAATTGCTGCTTCATTTTACGTAAACAATTTTTATTTAGCCCACTTTATAAATCAATATACAAAGAGACTTTCAGTGTACAATATATTGCAGAAGCACAACAGAACAAATCCCCAAACAAAACGAACTTTCTAGGATATTATAACATCAATATTGTAACAAAAGGTTGACTGAAACTACATAAATTATAAGCTGTGACATTCTTGGATATTGAAGCTTCGGAACGCTATTTCATGTTTTTAAAGCAACGTACATATCACTCATTTTCACTTCGCCCGACGGAAAATTAGTTAGGGCACGGACGCAAGGTTCAGTTCAAGGCGTCATATTGAAGCTTTCAAATTTCAAAGATACTACTCAGATATAACAAACCCTATAATTGCAGATCGATATAAGCATTTTAATAAAATACTAAAAAAAAAAAAAAATCTGACAAATTCAGATTTAAATACCATTCTGACCATTTTTTATAATTTTACAACATTCTTGAGTTGAATTTAAAATACATATATTTATCTCCTGAACTTTCAGAAACAACTTACCTCGATTGGTAAAGACAATGATTATGAAAGTTTTCATTTAGGCATCATAATGGAATGAGGTTTTACGCTTTGGCTTCCCTTGAAAATCCCTCATAATTTCCACTATTTAAAATTTCCTTCAAATATTTTATTCCTAATATTAATATTTATATCCTATACATATGAGTGTAAATAATGACAGCCCAACTTGCCCAAATTTGAAGAACCTCCAAAATATTAGAAAATAGCACAATTCAACGCTTATAGTTAAATATAAGTGAACTGTAACAAAATCTTTTGAAAATTTACACCATTCCATCAACACGTGTGCATTTGCATTACACGAAGCGTCTAAATATTATATGAACATTTAGTCACGCTGTTCCACGAAAATAATTATCTGCAATCCCGACGAAATTCGGCGATTAAGAACGTCTCATATTTAAAATTTTGTGGCAAACTTCAAACAAATTTTGTACAGAAGTGCTTCAACATGTGACGACGTAATATCGTCTTCATCCAAAACTTCACCTTAGATTTGTCACAATCACACGATATTTGGATATTTGAATCAGCATTGTTTGGATATTTGAATCAGCATTGAGTTCATTCTCACGAAGTAATGATTTGCAACAAAGGCCAAATCATGCTTGAAGCCGCCTTGATGAGTTAGGAGGTGTTTTTAAAAGTATTTTTTGCAAATAAATATTTTAGTGCATTAGCAGCATATGTAGGTTATTTCGATTCGATGACACGCACAAATTTAACAAAGGACTGTGTCTATTCTTTCGTGATTCTTTCTATGCCTTCGAAGGGCGCTGCGTGCAGAAAATGCTTGGTCGCAAATTGTGCAAATGAAGACCCTCTTTTCTTTAGAATGTGTGGTCATATGATTTCTCAAATTATCCTTTCTGTTGAAGCGTCGTCCACACTGTTGGCAACTGAAATGCAACTCTTGTATGTGGGTTCTTTGGTGAAATCTAAGGTTCGATTGGCTCTTAAATGTAGCAGAGCATTCACTACAAGAAAAAGGTCTCTCGTCCGAATGCACTGCTTGATGTTCTCTCAGATGCGCTTCTTGTGTAAAGCGTTTTCCACAAACACTGCAGAGGAAGGGCCTAAACCCAGTGTGAATCATAACGTGTTTCTTCAAATCTGATGGTCCTGAAAATGACTTTTGACAGTATTGACATTTGCGCGGTTGTCCATTCCTATGCCATTGCATGTGTTGCCTCAGATGTATTTCCCGTCTGAACTGTTTGAAACATTCATTACATGTATATGGCTTTCCTAATACCTTCAGTTCCCTCTTTTCTCCCCTCAGCTGTTCCATATTCAATTCCAGGGTTGCTGTTTTCTTGTTTTCTCCCCTAAATCAAAATAAAAGCAGAAATTATATATTACTAAAATATACGGTGAACAATTAAAAAGCGTTACGAATCGCTACATTTACGGGTACTGTTAAATATATGGATTCTAAGCTAATCACATTCCATCTGTGAGCGAGTGATAACGCAGTTTTCCTCACTGCTGTATATTCTTGGAAAATGTAAAGTGCAAAACTTTTCATAATACATCAAATTGGTATGGTAAAACTTTCTGAAGGTAAAGTAGTAGTCTATCATTCATCTTGGAAACAAGCATCTTTGAATTGATATTAGAAAATAATGGCAAAGTAGTGTTATGGATCATCATTTTAGACCGGACTTTTATGAGAAACTAACTTTCAAAATCGAAATTTCACAACAGACAATAGGGTGGATCGAAAGAGCTCTTTTTTTAATTCGGTATGTGAATGGGATGGACTTTTGACCAAATGCCTTCAACATTACATGTAAAAATTTTCAGCTCGATCGGTCGACATCTCAAGCTGCCGCCAGACCCCTGAAATAGTGAAAAGACCTAAAAATTCTATTTTGGGGAAAAATATTAAAAATTCTGATTTAAAAAAACATCAATTTCACTTAGAAATTGACCTCAGAATACATTTACTATAAAATTTCTGAAGCTGATGGAGGTTTTCATGATTCTTCAAAAGTATTACAATTATCACTCGTCCACCAATAATCGAATCACCGGAGATTGAAGCAACACTCCACATTTCTATTATTCGTTGTACGATATTCTCCGACAGTTCTTTGGTAGAAGGTTCCCAGCGGTTGATATAATTTCCATACCTTATTCTCTTTCCCATAAATAGTGCATTAAAACGTCATCTGCAGTTGGCAAAAGTAACGGCGGCGACGCTTCACAAAGCAGTTGTTGTAGGCATCCAATAGTGATGTGCATTACATCTGATGCCAGCACCTTACGTAAAGTCATCGCTTCCCAACA
>JAGDQP010055248.1:0-13180 GCA_022664845.1 Lepisma saccharinum
CTTTGTTTTGGGGACTTTTCGCCACGTTTTCGGTATTTGGCACCATAGTGCGTCGTGATTCAAATACAGGACAATTAAGATTCAGCCTGGTTGTACGAAACACAGTATTAGATGTTACTTCATATTACTTTCTTATATAAAGTACTGTGCTCCCTACTGCAAGGATTGAAATACATTGTCTGTCCAAAAATCTGATGTAATTATCATGTAATGTTCGTTACCACGTATGCCCATAAGAGTTAACTATAAGTAAAAGGAACGTTCAGTTTTGCAGTATAATTAATTATTAAACCTCAAAGTCAATCAACCACCATATTATACAAACGCTTACATACAATAACAATGTGGAATGTTCTGTTTTTCAAATACACTTTCTAGTCACAGAAGAGACTTTCAGTTCCACTGGAATTACTATTTTTAGTGATCATAGTTTAGCACTATGTAGGTTTTATGATGCCACATTCTTGAGTTTCTTCTTGGATGTTAACGATCTATTAGGGCCGCGGTAGCTCAGCGATGAAGCGTTCACCTTTGCTATGTGGGTCTTCAGTTCAATTCTTGCTCATATCACGTGATGGACAAACACCGTGTAAGTGAATTTTCTCAGAATTGTCCCGTTTCATGCCACTGTTTTATACCACCAATTCTCCCATCATCATTCATTCAGCCTGAGGCAAAATTGCCTAAAGGTCTTTAACAAAATTCAAACAGATCTAAGAACTACGATCCAGCGTGTATAAACTTCTAAGCAAATATGGTGATTCCCGGAGGATGATAATGAAAATATATGTCTTTTACTAATGGATTAAGGTTAATCTAACTATGTGTTCAATTTTCATCATAGCAAGAATCCTATTATGATTTGACAGGTTACTATTGAACATTAATAATAAGTAAACAGTATATCGCATGTAATTAGTTAGCATGGAACGCTCTATGATTTGAACAAGTTCAACGAAAAGCTTCTAATAAGGAAGTGTTACACTTTTAAATAATGTTTATTTCCCTATTTTTTACATAGGGAGTGGCTACATTGTATCCATCTTCAATAGTAAAGGAAGAAACTATCTCATTCTACCTGTCCGTGTCACAAGTGTACATTTGGACACGACCTCACTCAAATTCAAACTCCAAAGGGAGTTTCAACCTAGACCACAAAATAAAATTTCAACCACGACCTCACTGAACCTCAAATTCACGATGGACCTTCAGCCTCGACATTACGCAACCTTGAACTTGCGTTTGGACTTCAATCTCGACTACACTCAATCTAAAACTTCAACCGCGACCTTGCATCTTGAGGTTGAGGTTGAACCTCGTAAGGCTCTACTTTGCGAGGTTCAACACCTTTGTTCCAGACAGCACCACGCACAACTCGTTTTCAATATTTTTAAAGTCCAAGGAGCAATCAATTTGTGTGGAATCATTGAAATCTTGTACTTATAAATGTGAAAAAAGAAAAAAGTATTTGGCAAATAAATAACTTTCGTACAGGGCGTTACATAACTAATCATTTATAACATGAAGTGATTATCAACTACCTGTAAATTATTAACCTTGAATTTTCAATTTTAATTTCAGAAATATACGACTGTAATTATTTAAGATAGGAAACCGAAAAATGTCAGTAGAAAATTGAAACATTGCTTCACCTAGATTGGTTGAAGTACAGATAGCGATTGAACACAGAATACTATCTCTAATACAAGAATCGTAGAATATTACAAAAAATTGTATTTAAAATTATATTCCAATAAAGGATGTTAACATTGATTCAACAAGATCGATGTGGAAAACTGGAGGTCGTAACAGAGGAGGGTGAGGAAAATGGATCTGAACCATTAATTTTTGCATTATTAAATTACTTCGTTCAATCTCCTATAGGATATGGTACGGGACGGGATGTAAGCTGAATCAAAGCCCAGACCTATTAAACTGTAATATCCATATTGAAAAAATATATTTTAAAAAAACTTTTTAAAAACATACTTTTCTTAAACAATTCGAACTAAGTAATTATGTTTATGCATGACTAAAAGTAAAAGCATGGGGCGCTCTCTCATATACAATCACTTTATAAATTCTTCAATTCGTGCCCCATGCTTTTCTTTTTAGTCATGCATAAACAAAATTTTTTTTTTTACTTTTTATTACGAATTGTTTAAGAAAAATATGTTTTTAAAAAGCTTTCTTATTATTTTTTCGAGTTTTTCCGGTGTTCGGATACTTTCTCTCAAACTAATGATTTGTTACCCAAATCCTAAAGTGTTCTGCAACCAGTCAAACGCAACATCATTGCAGGCTAGTATTCATTTTAGGAGAAAGAAGTCCATATTTTTTTTAAAAAATATGCTTTTAAAATATATAAATATATAGAAATATGTGAAGGCAATAATGGAATATTGTATTGTCACCAGACTTATATCGTTGTGCAAACTTTTATCATTGTATGACGTCGGAAAATGAGTTAAATTAACGTTGCAAGATTTGAGGACACGATGTACTATTGTGAATTAAAGAGAAGAATGTAATAATTAGTACTTTTAAACGAAATCATATATAAACATCTTATTTTGTATAATGTCTTGTGTATTTAGTTACAATATAAATACATCGTCCTCAAAATATCTCTACAAACACTATACAAACTTAAGACGTTCACTTATTGATTTTTCACTTCCATGGCAACCGACAATAAACAAAGAGCTCTCATTCGTTGTCTTCTTCTTCAAATATTGGGCTTGCCCATTCTCTTTATGTTAAACTTTACCCACTGCATATGATACCTACTTAATGTGGTTTGAATGGTATTTAGGCCGAAATTCATACATTATTAAGCCACATATTAATAAAGTCAAAAAGCCTCTAAATGCAAGAATAAATTTTAAAACAAATAAATAAAATGGTGTAATTCTAGTATAGTATATAGGATACTAATGCAGAAAATGGGAAACACATCCTGATTTTATGTGTAACATATAAAGACAATAAATTCATTTTTTAAAAAAAACTGTTTCTGTACATACTGAAATTCGATACTATTAACATGTTTGTGTCTGGAGAATAATATGTACTAATTGATACAGAAAATAAAATGTTGACATTTTTGTTGCGAGCTCTCTGACTCACAAATGTCGCAGTGAAATTTTCGAACAATGGTTACAAACGAAGATCACGTCGGTGCACGTCTTACCAAACATACTGATAAAAAACAAATAATAGAAACCTTTTTGTCCAGAACAAAATATAAATTGTTAACCCGCGACCCACGGTTAAAAACATTTGCTGCATGCATTCTAATGCAGGGCGACCATACCGTGTATTACACAATATCAGGACCATCTACCGACTCTAGTACAAGACAGACAATCGTACACAGGTCTGCTCATACGCAAAGTTTGTGATGTTTGAAACGCTTTCTTTCGCAACAGTGGTGCCACCTATGTGTTTGGTGTTTTAATGGTGTCCGTAGATATAGCTAGAAGTTTCTGGAACCCTTGTGAGATTGTCTCAGCGTACCGTAATTAATGACCATGACTGTACATTTTAGCTTCGTTTTCACTAACGTGCATTGATCGAGGGATAAAGTTAACTCAAGGATTAACCCGTTATTTTTAAAATTTCTAGTTGCACCATTCATATTCTAGCACTATTGTAGTTCTATCCACAGATTTAAATTAATTGTGAGAATTGGGTAATGCAATTACAATAAAGGAAAGTTAGAACACACGAAATAAATATCCATATAGCAACAGACCGTCAATCAAGTACACAAAATATATTTCCTACCAGATGCATTCCATCTCAATTCAGGTAGCTCAAGAAAAAATGAACCTGTCAAGTCAGATTTTTGGTAATTACTTTCCTATGAGCTCCTTATGGAAACTTACGAGACTTGTAATTTTTATTTGTTTGGTAAAAGCATTTCTCCCAGATATGCCTTTGGAAAGTTCATTATAAAACCTTGGTATGGTGCACTATTTTGGACAAGGGATTTCTTAACAACTGATTAACACAAAGAACTCATTCTTTCTTTATATGATAGATAATGGAGTGTAATTTGTGATGTCAAAGGACTTTTGTTCATATTTGTATAGCGTGTACTAAAATTCTTACAAATATGAAGAAAAAAAAGAAGAAACATCCAATATTACGAAACCTATTGTTTACCCTTTCCCATACTAAAGTACGTACTTCCTATTTAACAACTTTAAGCAACCACAATTAGGTACTTTTACCGCAAAAATACCTTAAGATTAATACAAAGGAACGGTTTCCAACAAAAGATGGCAGCACTATCTCCGTATATGTATAACGTATTTTTATTCTTGTACGAAATTTCAATATTGCTCCTACAAATTCAAGCCTAGAGAGTTCAAACTTTCAGGGAAGAAAGTTCATAACCAATTCAAGAGTTCGATCAATGCAGAATTTTCATTTTCGTTTTCCTTCATTGTTGAAATCGCTTGATTGTTGCTGTGAATATCAAAACCTATAACAATGAAGCTCTTTCAACATTGAACAAAGAAGTCAATAAAAAATCAGTACGGATAGAACTCTGGAATTGGTTTTGAACTTTCTTCCCTGAAAGTTAGAACTCTCTAGGCTTGAATTTGTAGGAGCAGCAATGAAATTTCGTACAAGAATAAAAATACGTTATACATATACGGAGATAGTGCTGCCATCTTTTGTTGGAGACCGTTCCTTTATATTAATCTTACGTACAAAGTTGGGGCCGTTCGTACTGTAATAACAAGGGAAAGTTGATTGTTTTTTTTAAAGAAGTTTCTCAATTTGGACGCTTTCTCTCAGAAAATGCAAATTGCAAAAACTAGTTTTTCAGTATAGTATAGACACTTGTGTGTTGTAAGACCCGTTTGATACAACAGCATTTATGCTACGATGATCTTAGCGACATCTGTGAGCCAGTGTAAAAAGCAAAAATGCTATGGATTTATATTGCCCTATTATAGTATTCTTCCTTTCACACTCTTGCACTACTGCTATTGCTAAGATTCATCGTAACATAAATGCCGTTGTGTCAAACGGTATGACTGATAGATTTTTGTGGGTCTCAATTGTGCTACTTTCAGCTTCTCTTGTACCGGTTCAATGGTTTAAACGAACCCCTTATGCAGTTGACCAACTGTTTCATCTTGTTTTCAGACAGATCCTTACTGTTGTCACTTTGTATGCACTTACTCACTCACCTTGTTTCTCTCAGATCGATATTATTATTGTTTGTGATTTCTGAATAGTATTCTTTTCTGTTCACGTTGCTTCTTTACTTGTTTTAGGCTTCTATTTTGTTCCTGAAAACACGCTTACTTCTTCACTTGTTACTGTCAATATTTCTCTCCTCGTCTGTTGCTTATTTGTGTTTTCTCTAATCTATTCCTTAGATTATTTGCATGCTTCTCAGGGTTTGCATTTTTCCTTGATATTTTCTACTCTGGTATTGATATTCCCATTTCCGGTTTCATCTCTTTTATTCTTTCCTTAAGTGCCCGCACCTTGCATTGTCTTCCTTCAATTTTATTTTATCGTGGATGTTTTCTTACTGCTTTTGACTTGTGCTACAGTTATTTTGATTTTCTTTTCATCATATACTTTTTTTCAAAGATACGGAAGTTTACACCTCTTATCTGGAATTTGGCAACGTAGAAAGCAGCACAGATATTATATTATAGTGTCGAAGGTAAATACAGTTGAAGGAAACGCAGGTGCCAGATGGTTGGAACGAGTACATGTTGTGGGTGGTGCAATGCTTCAAGCTCAGACAGAGGGTCAAAGTAGAACAGGTTCTGCTACGAAATTTTTGCATTTACCAGGTTTGAGTGGATGGGGATGTATGCGTCCAGTTCTAATCTAATCATTTTGTGTTCTGGGTCTACGTAAGACATGAGGGGAAAAGCTCTTTCAGTCTCAGACGGCGTAGTCAGTGACGTAGTACATGTTTGATGAGTGTCTATAGCATCTGAGGACTAGATAGTAATGTATAAGAATACTGGAGGGTGAATGGAGCTGCGTGAGAAGACCAGTTGAAGTTATACTTATTCTTCGCGTGATCTAATTGTCTACGGATGGGGTGACTGTAGTATCCATGGTCGATAGGAGATGAAGAGTAAGCGTTGAAATAATTTTGAGGAGGATTGTCAATGCGAGGTACAGATGCGAGTACCTCATCCATGTCAGAGGACCACAAGGGTGTTTAGGAGAGAATGTTTGATAAGGTGTGGGTGAGAACTGAAGGCAACGCATATTACTGGCAGGTTTGGTTTGGACGCCAGCCTCAAATCTATCGTT
This sequence comes from Lepisma saccharinum, assembly GCA_022664845.1. NCBI lineage: Eukaryota > Metazoa > Arthropoda > Insecta > Zygentoma > Lepismatidae > Lepisma > Lepisma saccharinum. Next base: position 6,307 of record JAGDQP010055248.1, read on the forward strand.
CATGAATTAAACATCCACATTTAGGAAAATTTTACGTTTCATGGAGAAGAATCACGTGAATTTGAAGAGGAAAGGTCCACCTTAGGTCTTCCAGAAATATTTTCAATAATTCCATGGATCCAGATTAGAAAATTTCATCGCTATAACGAAGTATGATAAAAGGTTTGAAAGATATGGAATTCACAAGTAGTATCTCCAGGAGTCTCATGAAAAGATTGGTGTAGGAAAGGGCCATACTGGTACGTATATGTTATTCCTTCAACAAATCCATTTCCATAATCACTGAAAAACGCTTTACTATTGGACTTAACGAAAGTACGCAATCTACGTAATATACATTTAACGGAACTCAACAGGGAGCTGAGTAAACATATCAAGCGCCCTATTCAACTACTTCGCTTAAGATCAGTCGACAGAGGACCATTTGACCTGTCTGTGAACTTCTTTACTCTACCGCGTATGCTGCTCAGTATAAATGAGAAGTTGTAATCCAAGAACCGTTCGCTTCTTTTCTTACATAAAGATTCAATTCTTGAACATTAATGAGTGATGGAGTTGACAAATATGAAATAAGAGTTGGGACATTCGAACTCGGTTTTAATTTTAGCTGTGAAATTCCACATGTTTGTCCTACCAGAAAACAAGTCTAAAGAAACTATAATATGAAATTAAAATTTACACATCATGTATGTATTTAATCATCGAATTTTAAGGCTCGATTTGAAGTAGTAGCCAAAAGCTTTAACTGATACTGGGCACTAGGAAATTTATTAATAACATCAAAGTTACGTTTTTAACTTTAATGATTTATTTATTTTCAGCCAACTAGAGAGATGGTTCATTTCCTTTCTTTGATCTAGGTAGACAGCATCCCACCACATCTTCATTCAATTCGATCACTGGATAAAATCAAAACTCTTTTAAATACGAGGTGGTATCAAATAGTTTCGAGACTGGTTTTGTAACACGCCAACAGATGACAGCACTAAGGCTGCATGCACAGCCACAGTGAGCACTGACCTTCATAACTCAGTGTGTTAAAAGACGTTCTGTGCACATCGGGAGCTATACAACTGGTGCTATTCTGGTCACGTGCGTCATCATCTGTGCGATTTCATCCAGAGTTAGTACAAAAAGCAAACATGAATTCTGCGCGAAACTGGACAATTCTGCCACAGAGACATTTGACTTGATTCAGCAAGTTTACGGCGATGCTGTGACGAGTCCTTTGTGATGTTTTGAGTGGCACTCGGAGATGAAGAACATCGCTGAAAGAGAGGAGAGATCTGGCAGATCTTAAAGAAGTTCAAACCCGGAAACGTTGAAGTCCGACAACATCTGCGTGATGATTGAAACATGCATCTTATTGCTGCCAAGCTCGTCACCAGGCTGAAGACCCTGGAGCAGAAGCAACACCGCATCAATGTCTGCTAAGAACTCCGTTAGCGTGCTCTGGATGACCCGTCCTTCATGTCTAGAATCATTACCGGTGACGTGTATGACTCTGAGATGAACCAGTGGTCTTCACAGATGAAGAACCCATCACCTTCACGACTCACTCGACCAGGGGCATGCTAATCGTCTTAAAATAACAGTCCACAATCAAATCGCAGACGTGCTGATGCACATGATCATAATGGTACCAATTGCAAAGCTGCTGAAATACATATGACGATCTCTTTTAGCACACTGATTTATGAAGATCGGTGTTCTTTATGACTGCGAGTGCAGCCTTGTGCTGTCATCTATTGGCGTGTTACAAAAAAAGTCTCGGAACTTTTTGAGGTAGAAAGAGGGACGTACATAATTATATTTATGATTTCTTACACGCAGTATATCCAGCAATAAACAACTAAAATCATGAAATACAACAAAAACAACTCGAACTGTATACAGCACAATGAACGTGTCTTTAATGAAGCATTGAATCAGAAACAGAAATTTGAAATATCTTCATAGATAAATTGTAGCATAGTTTTTTCTATTCGCTACAAAATGGCTCAAATTGCGACACATCTTTATATGTGATATTGGTAGAAACATGAGCTTTCTAGTGTAGTATTAATAAACTTTAGGGTGGTTACAATATTTTATTGAAAGTAGAGTTAGTTACACATTAACATATAGAATTATAGCGCACCATACATAATAATAATTTTCTTTTGTCTGAAAATAGAGTCAAGTTGTTGATAAATCTGTCTTTAGCCTTCCATTTTCAACAGCTGGTTAATTGCTGTTAACGCATTCAAGTGGTCTTAATAGTCTTCTTGAGCATTTGCTGATCGCAAGACTTGAAGCATCAACGCTGCTGTCGTATTGCAATTGAATAGTCAAAGGCTCGGCTATTGAGATGAATCCGTCGTCGACGGTTATATAAAGAGCACCGTTATCAGGGTCATACTCAAAGTTGGTAAATGGCTCACCATTGACGAGAACCCCTGTTGGTTGTTGGGTGAGGCCAACAATGTACACTAACTCCAGTCCTATGTCTGACACTACACTGGGGTATGAATTTACAACGTCCGTCGTAAGAGTATCCTGTAAAAAAGAGAGGAAATGGTTCATATACTACTTAGTTTTTAGAAAGTAACAATTCTCAATATTATCTTCTAATTACCCTGTAAAGAAAGAGCATCTCCTTTGCAGAAAGACCTAATCTATGGTACCAGTAATTGCTCAAAAATACACAGACAAAATGTTTACTGCAAGGACCGGTACTGAGCCTGGATGACTCAGTTTGTTATTGGGTGTTCTAACGACTGGATTACTATAGCAGAGTCAATTTCCTATCTACTGCATATGGAACACTACTCCCGTTTCAACAGAACCGACTATTACACTTCAAAAGCGGGTTTCTTAAAAAAAAAATTTAGATATGAGATATAAATATTTTCATTTAATGGAAAATAAGAACATGCACATTTAGAAATAAGATCACTGGGGTACGTCACGAAAATTTGGATTTAATTAAAACAGGTTGATAAGGCTACCACACTTAACTTTATTATAAAACACACAGCAAACACAGACATGTGGAAAGGTTTTGGGAACATTTAAAGGAAAGTGAATATATTAAGGATGACAGAAGAATGATCAGGAGGAGAAATGACACAAAAAGAAGAAGGGAAAAGAAAAAGAAAGTTAAAAAAGTGGTATTGGACAGAAAGTGGAGGAAGAATTACCGAGAAAATCAAGCGGCTATTAGGAAAGTAGGAGTGAAAACATTGAAAAGGAGAGAAGAGGGTCTTGGACCTGGTGAGAAACAAGAAGAAAGGTGCTCTAAAGGGAGAAGAACAAAGAGGAGTGGTATATAGTGTTTCGTGTATGAACTGTGAGGCAGTGTGTATAGGAGAGACGAGAAAGAAATAAAAGGAAAGGTTTTAACAACACAAGGATGACGTCAGATTGAAAAGGGACAGAAATGCTATTCACAAACGTGTACAGGAAGAAGCGAATGATATAGACTGCAAAAGGGCGGAGATACTGGAACAAGAGGAAAGGATGTTGGTTAGAAAGTGGTAAGAAACTAGAAGATTTAGGGAAACGGGAGATAAAGCGATGAACTGGAATGGTAGCTTTAGTATAACTGAGGAATAGGAAAATATACTAAGAAGAGAAGAGCGGAGAAGGTATTCCAGAAAATAGGGACTGTTCTATAGCTCCCTTCCCCTTTGGTTCTTTATTATTATTTAATTATTTTTTATTGTTATTTCTTATTTATTTATTTAATATTTATTTTTGATTTATTTATTTAAATGTATTTATGTATTTCATATTTTTGCATTTATTATTTAATTATTTATTTATTACGCATTCATTTATCTAAAATATTTTTTGGTGCCTGAATTAAATTTCCTTGTTATGTTTTCCTGTTACAAGTTTGTGATAGCGGTATACTTGACTAGGGGATGCGGCCTATGAGCGAAGAACCGTGATTGTTTATAATTTGTTTAGTTTTGGAAAGTAAACGAATTCTGGGACGCGACTGGCAGATGACGTAAAAAGGATCTCTTGGCCTTCTCGTACTTTTTATGAACTGTTAGTGTGTAATAACGTGTAGTCTGAGGAAGATGTTGTTAGAACATTGAAACTGTTACGCTTGCTGTGTGGTTTTATAATAAAGTTAAATAGCCTTGTCAGCCTGTTTTAATGAAATTAAGTATATATACCAGGTCTCAATATAATTATATGAAAACTTGGAGTATTTTTTCTCGTAAATAAGAAAATAGATATAAGGTAATGTCTCATAAATTGCACAACTTTCAGAGTTGCTTTGGTTTATACATAATCTATAGCAGATTTCTGAAATAAAATGACTGTATATTGTAGCTTGATCCTTTGATCATATAGGTACACATTTTAAAAACTCCATGTGTTATGGTTTAGAAGCTGTCTTCTAAATTGTACCATTAGTATTATAAATTGGACCATTAGTATTATAAATTGGACTAGAAGTAAAATGGAAGTTTGAAAGGAGTAATATTTAATATAAGATGAAAGTCATAAGACAATAATGTCTATGTACTCATACCATAGCTTGTAATACATATGGGAGGGTGTTTTGGCAACTTTAACCTTGCTTGCAGAAACAAAACTATAGGCTTTCTTTAACACAATACATTATTTGAAGCATCAGCCACTTCTATTAACTTCTACACTCCCACAGTAACATATTTTCTTCTTTGCACTTACTTTAACAGAGACAACACTTCAAATACTGGATTATATCTTCAATTTTCGTTTCTTCGCGTATAATGCAATACCAGCTAGTTGAGTTGAATTGAATTTTATTTAAGGCCGTTAGGCAACATTAGCTCGGGCCGAATGGATGATAATGAAACAACTGGTGGATTAAAGAAAGTGGGACGAAATGGAAGAACCCTGAGAAAACCCACGCACATGGTGTTCGTCCACTACAGAGTCCACATTGAAGGAGCCGGGTTCGAACCGGAGACCACACGCACCAGAGGTGAGTGCTCTACCACTGAGCCTCCGCGGGACTAGCTAGTAGAGTTATCGATGGTAACTGATGCACATTTCTTACCATTAACTTCTTCGGCTTTCTTATTGACCTGAAGGTCTTTGTAGGTGGTACATTTTAAAAGAAACCTGTGATACATTTAAGAAGACATGGCCATCTTGAGTTTAACCCTGCATTGCTTCTCAAAGATGAGAAATAATCAATTGATAACAACAGTTCATACTACTAACATACAGTATGAGATAAGAAATACGCAAGTGCAACAAAATTCGTACATTCCTGTGAGTGTGTCGAGGTTTAGTTGTTTATTCAAATTATTTCTTCTAACGACAGGAAATTTAGATAAACACTCTTTCGCGTAAGTACACAACATGTACTAATACAAATTCCCTCTGGTAGGTAGCGTCACTGTGCAAACGGTTTGCCAAACAAACAACTGGTACAATTTGCATGCTGGTACAAATTATGAGACCTTACCTTACTCCTATCTCAAGGGTATTGTTGGTGACACGTTGTTTAAACCTCGATAATCATTTTGAATAACCTTGTTTAACAAACGCTACGTACTTCTTCCTTCTTTCTTGCTATTGTTGTTCACTCTACTTCATTTGAACACTAAACATTGCTTTTACTCGTCAATAGAGAACTGACTTGCCTTAGATTTCACTGATTTCAGATTAGGTGAGGTTGGACATGGTAGAACATACTCATTGTGTACGAACATTACTTACTGACATCAGCGACCTTGTATACACGAATGTTTCACCCTTTACATAATGGTGGACAAGCTATCGTCACCTCTAACATACTCGTAGTCTTAACACTACCCCAATGAGAATTAGACTGAAGCAATTCTCTCCTTGAACGAAAAACGAAAAGGGAAAAAATCGCATTATAATAATTCAATCCGCAAAGCTAGTACCGGTACTACCCCCATGAGGAAAACTCGGCGGGCCTCCGGTGGCAAGCTATCATGGTTGGCGGGCCACCGGCGACCGTACGAGTTTTCCTCATGTGGACGTAATTGAGGCTTTAATAGATAGCTTGTACACCATTTTAAAAAGGAGGAAAACATTCATGTATACAATGTGGCAAATGTGAAGTAAACACCTCACACAACGAATGAGTAGGTTTTACCAACACAACCTAACCGTTTCAGAATGATATTTAACGGATCCTGATATGTCATGATGACATGTTTCTGTTTGGAAGGATTGTTATTTCACAATTTTACGTATGTCGACTCCAGAAGTGAATTCATACAGAATATATTGACGAATACAAAAAATTGAGATAATCTTTTACATATTACCCGAAATATATGTGAAACAAAAATGTCATATTTTGTAGATTGACAGATTAAGGTCAAAGATTTCTGTGTGCAAAATATAACAAGTTTGTGTTACACATATTTTGGGTTATATAAAAAAGGTTACCTCAAACATGTTTTTATTCCTCTATGGCACTTAAACTTATCCATGTAGCTCCTAAAAAGAACCCTTGATTTCATCTATCCATCTAGCATTTGGAGGTCGTAGACCGAGATATGTGGAAAGAAAAGGGGGAGGCATTCATCCAGCAGTGGATAGAAAATGACTGAATATGATGATGATGTCACTTATATTCCTTGGCTTCTGGAGTCGACATATACGGTTCCGTTTATCACATCACTAACAATTTTTTGAACTGGATTGTTATGCAAAGGAACCAATCCAATTCGGAATGTTAGCAGTCTGACTGTGAGGAAACAAAACCATATTACAAAAATATACCGATTCCGAATAGAAGAACAGAAACAGATACTCTGCTTGTAATAAAAGTTTGGAATGCAAAAACACGAAACAATTAGAAAAGTTAGCAATGTACAGTAGTTTAGAAATTCTACAATTAACA
>JAGDQP010055249.1:0-13180 GCA_022664845.1 Lepisma saccharinum
GTTTGCAGAAAAAAATCTCCCTTTTTAAAAAAGTTATACGGTGCTCTTTTCAGAAAATATTTTAGGTAGTAAACTGTTTTCTCCGTTTTTGTTTTAATCTAGTTCATTTTCCATAGAAATACAATTACTCATTGAACATTGCAGAACCTATAATTTTGTTTGAAAGAAGATAATTACAACTAAGTTGATCTCAGAATATAACAACACATACAAATGAAACTAACATTTTCTCAAAATAATACACAATAGATTAGGAAAGGCGTAGAGAGTTGAGACTTTAGTTGTATATAGTGACTTGTTCAATTGAACACTAGAGAAAGTAGACAAGAACTCTAACCACTAGACCAATAGGAGCAAAATGTCTGATACCTTTCTGAACAACACTAAGCGCTACACCAAACAAACAGAGACTGGAATTTTTACTTGGCACCAGTAGCCAAAGAGGAAATCAAATCATCATGCAGTAGAGAAACCGAACGAGGAGGTGCCTGTAGGATTTATCCAAGATAAGGAATCAAATTTTTTTAAGGTGATTTTTGCAACGTATTAAAACGTTACAAAACGTTTTAATATTATTAGGAACTTAAAACAGTACAAGACGTTCTATTAACCTATTATGTATTGAAGGTCAAAGTTCTAATTTAGAGAATAACGATAAGATATTGTTTTAATTTTATTGTCAAATCAGGAGTTATATATTTACTAATATGGAAGTATTAATGACCTGATAGCTGAAAAAAATTATATATACAAGAAAACAGTACTGCGCAGATTTAGTGGTTTTACAGGCTGCTAACTCAGAATTAAAAATAAAATAATTTAATTTGTTACATGGGAATAAATGTTGGAAACACTGTAACATTAAAAATAGATAAAAATATACTGTTATATGGATTAAAATTGCGATTCCCAGTACTATTCCACTTGTGGTATGCAGTGTTGCGTTGTCAGTGTTGCAGTTGTTCTGTCGTTCAAGGTGAGATGTTAGTAACATAATTTAACACTGAAATATTCTCGCTGACTTCGCATGAGCTGGGACTTGGATGGCCGACGCAAGGGGATTCGAGGGGTTGAAGAGATGCTAGATACTCATTACCCATAAATATGCGAAATTATTTGAGACAAGGTAATTTAAGATGAAAAGCTTGTCGTACTAGAATACAGATCCCTACTACTTAATAAGTTTGTCTTTTCAAATTGCATTTGACAAAGTGTGCTTGTCTGCATGACAGAATTTGTCATCGTACTTCCAGCTTTTAATTTTACATATTTTCACTTGTCAGAATACAAGTTTGTTTTCTTGTTTCTTAATTTCACGTGATAAGATTTTTTGTAGCAATACAACTTCTCTTTATTTCGAACATATGAATATTATCTTGTCCGAATACAATTTTGTTTTGTTGTTTGCAATTTTTTCACTTTTGTTTTCTTCTTTCTTAATTTTAGGTGATAACATTTTTTGTGGCAATACAACTTTCTTTATTTCGAATATATCATCATTCGTTTATTACAATACAAAATTGTTTCATTGTTGCAATTCATCTAGTTTGTTTTGTTTATATCAAAATTCTATCCACCTGATAAGAAAATTTTAAAAAACAAGTTCGACTTTTGTTTTCAGCATTCGTCTTATTTCAATTCACATTTTGCACATTAACAAAATTATTAGGTAGGAACAGTGTACGAAGTTTACGAGGACCTATCCTATAGTGTTGCCGCGGACGACTGAACCTAGAGTTCGCTATAACTGTTGCTGCGTGAAGAAAGCCTAAAATTCACACGGAGAGGTACAGAACGAGTTCGTAGCAGACGCAATCCGACTGTTTCCCGTACAAAACAAAAATAACCGTTTCATAAAGTTCAAACTGTAGTTAGCCTTTTCTACAAATACAAATTCCGAATTACAATAACGTTTCAAAACTTGTGATATTATACTGTCCTAGTAAAAGAATTTCCTGAAGCAATGTTGGATTTGACATAGCAGCGTTGCCTTGTATACGCTATCAAAGAACGCAGAAATGAATACCCGGTAAGGACTAAAGTACGTTTCCCGTCTTAGTATTGGCAGTTAAAAATCAAAGATAAATACGAGATAATGTCACTTTGCTTGCAACTGCAAGGGGCAGAGGTGCTAACGTAAAAAAATCATTAATAAAGTTAGGTTTACTAAATGAAAACCACTACGCCTTTGTTTGCACATCTTATTTTCTTTCGAGTTAATGCTGAAATTTCACTGGGAGTGATTTCTATACGATATCGGCCAAGGAGCGAATGATCAATGAAGCAAGGTAAAGTTGTTAAACAAGTTTCAAATAAAATGCAAATCAGAATTCTTGTTAACTTTTTATTATAACATTCTATTCATTGTACAGGAAAAATATTTATTATGATTTGACTTAATGTATCAGTATTTTGTATTAGGTGTCTTAAAACACAATAATTTATACCAGTTGATGTTTTATTTCAGCATTGTTTGTATCACTTGTCTGGAAATACAGCACCGTTCAATAGTTTGTATAAAGTCTGTAAGCACAATATTTTTGTATCACTTGGAAAATGCTTGAGTCTGTATATATCTTACTTAAGCACAAATAAAAAGTTTCTTGTTAGTACAAATCAGTTGTTTTATTCCTATACAAACACCAGTTCTTGTGTATATTCAAAGTTAGAAGGAGTGAAGAAAATCTTTCGATGCAGTCCATGGATGCAGTGTATCTTTCACCCATAAGATTAAACGGATTCTGTCCTTACACTCACCGTCTGTCACCATCTTCTTATAAGTCGTAAGAAATTTATGCAATACATCAATAGAATCGGTGTGGGATTCAACAAATTTCTTATATATTTGATCACAATTCAAGCGGTTGTTAATACGTCAACCATACGAAGTAGAGTGATTTCCTTGCTTAAGTCTATACACTCATATCTTATGAGGTACGTAACCTAACAGTACTAGCGATTAAGTTAAGGGTTTTGGAGATTTATTCTAAAAATGTGACCATATCACACAATAAGAAAACTAGGTGACATCATTTTTTTAAAATAATCGGTGGTTGGCAACACTTAAAAGTTTTGTATAAGATGGCAACTGTTGTTGACGTTGAATTACTATACTATTTCTAGTTGTGATATTTTATTAAATTATTTTAAGATACAAACACTGTCAAGTGTAAGTGTGTTCAGCAATGTCAGCTGTTGAAGGTATATCCCTTTGGCCGAGGATGTGTGATATTCTTTCACAGACCCTTTTCCTCCACCTCTCTCCTACTCTTCCTGTTTCAAGCAAACATATGGTCACAAGCTGTGGGAGCAAAGCATGGACTTCCGGTGCAAAGTGGTAGTCTAGTCGCTGTGTTTTTGTGTGTGTATCGAGGGACACAATAAGAGTTGGCATATGCAGGAAGATGTTCTTCCAACAACCGACAATAATCACCAGTCAGGTTCCTATAAACTTACGAAATATTATCATATTTCGCGATAATGTTACGGATTCTGACTGTGAAGACATAAAAGTAAGTATAATTTATTTTTACCACCTCTATTTGTCTCTATCTGTCTTAATATAGTACACAAAACATCATACACAGAGGGTATACCTAGTTTAATTAATTAATATGACAAATAAAAGTCTGTTAGTCGTGAATATTTCCCCTGGATGGTCTCAGAAAAGGTAGATTTATAAATCCGTGTAGTATAAACTCAGTCCACATTGTAATTATGGGGTGCAAAACACTTGAATCGACACAGCAAGCACTCCTATAGACCTCATTTTATTAGTTTTCTCCTTATATTACGAGTAAATGCGGTTTCAGACTTTTCTGGCTACAATCAGTATTTTCTAGTTTCCTTTCATTCAAAGTACTTAAAATATTGTTTGTCCCCTTATCCAAGCAGTCTTCTCTGCCGGAACTTGCATACAGAATTTCTATATACTCATAAAAATACAAATCAAAGACTAGATTATACCTAAAATTATGTTCAATCTACTTCAAATGTCAGTTTTCAGTCTATATGTTGTCCTCCATGTTTTTTCAAAGTCGTCGTGATTATATAAATCCATGCTTTTCTCTTTCAAATACGTGTTCAAGCTAGTTTAAATGACAGTTTTCTCGTCAAATATTGACTAGATGTGGTTACTAGGAGTTGTCTTTGTATTAACAAACCGCGAAATATAGACAACTTTGATTTACCACTCTTGATTTCCCATTCAGTATGTAATTGTGGAAGTATATTTCCTGAAAATAGTATCCTCATTCCATTCTGAATAATTCCTTCCCAATAAAATCTAAGCAATGAGTCCCTTAGTACCATATTTTTCGTGAAAATACAAGTTCTTCGTTTAATATTTGTGTTGAGATACCTATTTCAATGTCCGATATTAACAAAATTGTATTGCACATGGTCAAATTCAAGCAATCACCCACCTTGGTACCGCCCGCCAGTTTCATATTCAAGTACTTCTTTTGTATTAACTAATCTCCAATATAGAGTTATTTTTGTATTTTCGGGTTTCAGTAGCACCTCAAAGAGTAGTTTTCTGGTTAAAATCATATTCTAGTATATCTTACATACTGCCTATCGGTAAATAAGAGTGGTTAATTCCGGAGTTTCACATCAATTAGGCCCTTTTCGTGTTTTATTAAAGTTCTTTCTACTTCAAATGTCACTTTTCTCGGTATATATTGACTCTATGTGGTTGTAAAGACTTAATGATATTTGTCACTGTTTACACTATAGACTCTCTCTTTTCCTGTTAGAATGATCCTTTCCGAGGGTGAATCGTTATAAAATACAATACAATGATTCATTTCTTCTTGGATTACCTGCTAGAATGTATCTTTCGTGTTAAATACGGCCTCCGAAGTGACAGTTTGATGTTTAATTGATTCTTTTCTTATTTCAAAGAGGTCTTTTCTGCTAAAAAAAACTGTGAATACTTCTTATACACATGTGAAGCATCAACTAGCCTTCAAAACAGTCGCTAGTAGGGTCAAATCTACTTAAACATGCAGGTCGGAAGGCACATGATTTCCACTGCGTAAAGGAACAAACAACTAATATTAAGCTAAATTCGGATTTCAAATATGGTTGAAATGCCTCTCATATGCTATTCAAAGCAAAAATCACCCTGTATTAAGGTAAATTATATCTGTTATGTATAAATACAAATATTCATATATCTAGAAATAGCAAAATAAGAATAGATAGAGAAAACAATATATTTTCTCTAAGAATGGAAACTTCGTTGTACTTCTCGTGTATCAATATTCAAGAAAGATTGCATGTAAATCAAGAAACACTCTTACCTTCTGCTTGTAAAATCTTTCTCTTTGAAAAACACAAAGATTTTCAGTTCCTGCTATTTTCTCAAACACTACATCAAATAAGGGAGTATCTGGCGTGTGCGAAAACGTATGTGTCTATCTATTACGTAGAAACAATTAGACATCTGGTGAGAAGACACTTCATTTCCCCTAGAACTCTAAGATGACAGACATCTAAACATTTCCTGTTTCACATGTTTAAGAGATTCCCACCCTTCCCTGTCGGGTCAAAGGGGTTACTTTTTTAATAAGACATGGGCCATAGGTGAAGTTTTTATGTGGGAAAGTGACAACATTTAGTGATTAATTGCCTAAAATCTCAAGTTATGGGTCCCAGGTGTTAGACTTCCTCTTACATAAGGACCCACCACTACTGCACTTATGATTAATTAGATAAAAATAAAAATTAGAGGGCAGGGGAAGAGAAAAACTGATGTCTTTTTTTAATTTCAAAAGGAAGAAATGGTGGAGACTTTACTCCGCATCTGTCACCTGTTTTTCCTCATTTAGCTTGTTTCCAAACAGCTTATTCCTGTGGCGTTGTGGTTTTCGAAGGAGCACTGAGGGAGGTAACCGGGTTCGAGCCTCACTGTCTGTCACCCCGACCAATGATTTCGACATATCCAGCGTATATTTTGTTCCAATTGTTATCGAATTCATCCTACAGCAAGGTAACACAGCAATATAAATTCCAATGAATGGTCATTATAGGGTGTTCATAAAATAATAGACACTTATCTAAATTATAAAATTAAAATTAAAATAGAGGTAGTTGCTGGATTAAACTATAAAAACAATGAAAATAGAAGGTGTTGAAGGCAATATATACATCAAATAACGAAAAAAACGTGGTAACAGATTGATTATTGATTTAGCATATTGATACTATTGACCATTACATAGAGTATATAGTGTATGGGCAAAAAAGTGGTACCATATTGATAATTGATTATTTATCGTATTATTATCGTCGACTACAGTATAAATCGTAGTTATTACTATAATTTAAGGTAAAAATGCTAATTTCTGGAACATTGACGTATCGTAGGCAGTGAGCGCATACAGAAGAGCCACCTTTAAGAAAATTGGATTAACGCAGTCAACGCATGTAACGCACACAACGCAAGCGTGCATGAATACCCCCCTAAAGTTTTCGGGCGGTTACCAGTACTATTCTACTAGTATTTCTATTGGCTACTCACAACAATATCAAGCAAAGCACGCGGCTGGTACGTATATGAAAAGTCGGCCCAAGATGACTTCGTCTTCAGGAATATTGTGATTAGAGAATGAGAATGAAGTTGTTTCTAGATGAATGTGTCGTGCCTAGCAACGATATGTGATTAAAGTATATAGCGCGCACAGTCATGTGTATGTCGTGTTTAGCGATGGGGTGTATGATGAAAGCCTTGCCTAGTGTGTGCAGTCGTGTGTTGCTATACATGTCCTCTCTAGCGATAGCGTTAGTGATTTAATCCCTGTGTAGCAAAGAAAAACCGTGTGTAACTCTATATATCGAGTGTATGATAGCTGCACCCTATCCTTACACACGATACATGAAGTTTCGCACCGCTGCATACGCTACACAGGACTTTAATTAAGCACGCTATCGCTAGACACGACATAGCTGTTTCGATCTTTAACTTAGCACACTATCACTATATACATGACACGTACAGCTACACACGGCTTTCATCATGCATGCTGTTGCTGCACACGACATATACAACTACATGCGGCTGTAAGCTGTATATATCGCTTTAGTTATGCCCGTTATCTCTAGACTCGACACATACAACAACAGTCAGCAGTTATGCTCGTTATCGCTACAATCGACATAAACAGCAACACACAGCTTTTGTCACGCACGATGTCGTTGCACTCTACAGATACAGCAACAGAAAACTTTAGTCATGCATGCTATCGTTACACGCGACACAGCAACAGAGAACTGTAGTCATGCACGCGATTTCTACTCTTGATACATACTGTACATCTACAAACAGTCATGCACGGTATCGCCACACTAGACACATATAGCTACACACCGCTGGACACGCTACACAGAACTTTAATCAACCATTCTTACGCTAGAAACGACATTGAGTCTTTGGATCTTTAATCAAGCACGCTGTCGTGATACATGACACGTACAGACAATGTTCGATTTGTCAGGGGCGATGCCGGGGATTTTCCCTCTGCGTGAGGATTTAATCCCCGGTTGATGATTTCGAAAATCACCCCAATTAGGAATTAAATCTTTGTATTTGTACCCAAGTATTAAATGGGTTGAAACTTACCAGCTGCCACTAGTTTTAGGATCCCCCTTCTTAATTGATAACACATCGAACACTGCGTACAGATACACATGGGTGTGCACACTACACACGGCTTTCATCAAGTATGCTATTGCTACACACGACACACACAAATACACATGCTTTTGAGCATTTACTACTTTAATCATGCATAGTATCACTACACGCTACACATATAGCTACACACGGCTTTTTAGTTATACTCGTTATCGGTACGCTCGACACGTACAGCAACATCCATCTTTAGTCATGTACGGTATCGTTGTATTCTACAAATACAGCAACATAAGACTTTACTGATGCCCGCTATTGCTACTCTCGACATATACCTCTACACAAAGTCATGCATGGATTTGCTACACTCGATACATATAACTACACACCGCTGATATTCTACACAGGACTTTAATCACGGGCGCTATCGCTACATACGAGATAGATCGTTGGATCTTTAATCAAGCACGCTATCGCTATACACAACACGTACAGATACACACGGCTGTACATACTACACACAGATACGCTATCAATAGGCATGACCTTATGACTAATCCCTAGTTTCACAATCGACCGCTAAGCTTCTTCCCAGCACTAAGTTGAGGCCAAGTCATATTTAACGTAGGCAAAATATGACTTGGCCTCCACTTAGTGGTGGCTAGAAACTTAGAGGTCGATTGTAAAACTGGGGGTAAAACAAATTAATTCCTGTGATTTAATGAAAACAATTTTACCGGTACAGGTAGCGGTAGAAATATGCCTAAGAAGTACAAAGCAATCATGGGATTTATGGCTATCAATGTAGAACTTATGGAGAGAGCAACACAAGAAGTGAAGGATGGAAGAATATCATACACAGAAGCAGGGCAAAAGTACGGCTTTGATAACATGAAGACCTTTAAAAACGTAAAAACCTATTGCAAAAAAGCACGCAAGACAGACAAAACTGAATGATGATGAAGTAAGAGTGCTGTAAAGTAAGTTTCCAGCCTGATGTAAGTAAAGCATTGATAAGTCATTAAAGAAACTGATATTAAGAACACAAGAGCCTAATTCCGTTTGCATGAAAACTTTAATCTAATAAGAACATCAATCTTAGTTTAGTGACTATTTGATTGCTGAGAAGCGAAAGATTCTTGACGAATGAGTATTCCCAATGACACATATGGACATACCGTTTCAAAACATACGATTGGTAGAATAGATTCTGAAAATTGCCAATTATACGCATCTCTGCAGCTACACATGCATCTCCTTATATCCCTATCCCGGGTTGAAATAACACACCGTATATTTACATTTCTGTAACACTTCACTACTTTTTCATGGGGAGAAGTGATAAACCATATTTTTTTGTACAGTCACTTACAATAATAAATGGAGGTTGGAGTTATAAGAAATATTAGCTTTTTCCTCCAGGAGAATTGTTTCAATATATGCCTAATAGTTTGACAACCAACATGACAGTACAAATATGCGTCAAGACATGGCATGTCAGAATATTCTTCCATGTGGAAGAAGAAAGTATGAGTCAGTGGGCATCATTTAGAGAACCACAAGATAGATGGGCAGAAATACCATTCACGTTAAGATCTAAGAGATGGGAATTAATGCAAAGAAAAGGAAAATACACTAATATGCACATAATCATGCATGAATCATCATTATGCAATGCAACAAACTTGTCTTGTGCAAACACACACAGAGAGAAAGAGAGAGAGAGAGAGAGAGAGAGAGAGAGAGAGAGAGAGAAAGCATGGAAGAAGACGGGAAAGAGTGAAAAAAGAGGAGAAACAGGAAAGAGGGAAATAAAAATGGCGGAAGACATGGAAATAAAGTGAATTTTAAAGCTTATGAATACACGGTCTGCTTCTCCCCCCTGTCTCACCTCTCTCTCTCTCTCTCTCTTTTGTATTTTTCTCCATTTACGGGATAAATCTCTTTCAGGAGCAATCGCGAATATCATTTACAACGCTTAATTCCTTGAAGAAAATAAGTTCAAATTTAGACTGGGAACCGAACCGAGAACATTGAGAATGAGAGTCTCACACGCTGTCCACTTAGCTACACAGATCATAAATAATGGTGTTGTTAAAACAGCCATTAAACTCACTACTGTGAGTGAGTTACCCCGGTTTCATTTGAAGTTCGAATTTTATTTACAGCCTTTAGGCATCTATGGCTCAGGCCCCGGTTCGATAAAAACATTTGATCTGTAGATCAAGATCGAGTAGGAATTAATCCACAATCTTGAGAACTCATTGTTGGACCAACCTATTGCGAATATAATGTTCTAATAATTACAACATTAATGAACTAGGGTTTATAATAATTCGCACAAATAGAATGAACACGCCAGAGTAGAAACGGGTCATCGAGTCAGTTGGGTGATGCGGGTCAGGTTATGGACCGCCACCGGGTCTACGATTCGAACCCGTTCTGACCCGGTGATTCGATTGAGACCCGTTAACTCGAAGGACAAAGAAGATATTTTAATTATTTCCTTGCGTTTGAACAGTGTTTTTTTCGGGGACGAACAGGACAGGAGATGTTACCCCCAGAGCACGAAAAATACAATACCGAAATTCCCAGTTAACTAGATTGTTCAAACCGGATCTATTGGGTTACCAGGTCATTTTAAAGAAAAATATAAAATTGTGTTTGCCAGGGTTTGTACTCATGAACCCAATTTTCTTTTAAAAAAGAAAATTGAAATCATCGGGGTTTGATTTCGCAACCCCATGCATGAGGGACCCGCACGACAACCATCATACCACAGATACTTGTTTATTCTGATGATGAGAACACAGTATTCACAGGAAACTATCTATGTTCTGCTGGTCTCCGACCTGATAACAATACAAGAGTTTCTGTTGGGTGATCTAATTGTGATCTACTGCGTTCTGGCTTTATTGCAACAACAAGCGAGTGACCGAACCTAACTCAAAAATAAGTGGCCCGGTGACTCGGTCCAAAACTTGACCCGAATGAACCGCTGACCGGGTTGACCCGGTCTGCACAATATAATTAATTGGAATTTTAAGTAATTGGGTGTAACATATCTGATACTGGTCATTCCTGAAAGAAACACTGTTCAACTGTAAGGAAATAATTCAAAATTCTGCTTTGTCTTCCGGGATACCGGGTCTAAATTAGGTCACCTGGACCAGGTGATCCGTTCCAAAGCTTGACCCGGTGGTCCATTTCAGATATTTGTCCAACGCCTTAACACGCACGACGAAGTGGTTTGGTTCTTTTTACAAAGATTTTTAGTTCACATTATTTCGTGGTGTCCTCAAATCTTGCATCGTTAATTAAGCTCATTTCCTGATACCATACAATGATGGAATTTTGCACAGCGATGTAAGTTGGGTGACAATAAAATATCCCATTATTAGTTTTTATCTTTCTGTATATTTATATATTTTAAAAGCATATTTTAATATCTTTTTATGTGGACTTATTTATGGTAAAATAAATACTAGCCTGCAACGATGTTGGCTTTGGCTGGTTGCACAACACCTTAGAATTTGGGTCACAAAAAATTAGTTTAAGAAAAAGTATCCCAATACCGAAAACCTCGAAAAAAATAATAAAAAAAATTGTTGAAGATATACTTTTCTTATAGCAATCCGTACTAAAAAGTAAATAATAATTTTGTTCATTCATGACTAATGAGAAAAGCATGCGGTGCGTCTATTCAATAATTTATAAAGTGACTGTATATGAGAGCGCGCCCCAAACTTTTCTCTCTAGTAATGCATAAACAAAATTATTCCTTACTTTTTAGTAAGCAACAATGGGATATTATATCATCACCCGACTTACGTCGCTGTGCAAAATTTCATCATTGTATGACATCAGGAAATGAGTTAAATTAACGTTGTAAAATTTCAGAACACCACGAACGATTGTGAACTAAGCAAAAGTCTGTAAAAAGAACCAGCCCACTTCGTCGTGCAGGTTAAGCGTTAGGCTAGTGACTGAAAGGGGCCATCGGGTCAAGCTTTGGAACGGGTCACTGTGTCTAGGCTTAGGACGAGGCCTGACCTGGTGAGACAAAGCAGAATTTTGAAATTTTTCCTTACGTTTGAACAATGTTTCTTTCAGGGGTGACCAGTATTAGACATGTTACGGCCAGAAGACGAAAAATACGACGCTGAAAATCCCAATTAATTATATTGTGCAGACCGGGTCAACACAGTGAGCGGTTCATTCGGGTCAAGTTTTGGACCGGGTCACTTATGTTTGGGTTAGGCTAGGTCACTCGCTTGTTGTTGCAATAAAGCCAGAACGCAGTAGATCACGATTAGATCACCCAATAGAAACTCTTGTATTGTTATGAGGTCGGAGACCAGCAGAACATAGATAGTTTCCTGTGAATACTGTGTTCTCACCATCAGAATAAACAAGTCTCTGTGGTATGATGGTTGTTGTCCTCGTCTCTAACGCATTGGGTCGCGAGATCAAACCCTGGTGAATCCAATTTTTTTTAAAGAAAATTAGGTTCATTAGCTCAAGTCCTGGCAAACACAATTTTCTATTTTTCTTTAAAATTTTGATTCAAATTATTTTTGAAATAATAAAATCGGTAATCCATTTGGAATAAAAGCTATTGCAGTAGAATAAAAACAATGTTGACAGTTAAAAGAGAAATGCTGCACTTTAGACCCTTGAGAAACGAAGTTGATTACTTCATGGTGTCCACCACGTGTCAATCCCTAATTGAATGGATACTTGGATAGGAAATCTTAAAGCATATTTCTGCATACATCCGATTAATTTTTCATTACTTTCTAATGCAATCATTATAGAAAAGAATTTAAGCACGATTAAAAATAAGCTTTTAAACGTTTAAGTTGTAAATGTCAGTTTATATCCAAGTAGTCTGTTTTCTGCCTGCGTTTTACCAACTATTGAAAGCAGAGCTGAAACGGGTCACCGGGTCGCGGGTCTGACATAGTAACACTATTTGGATCAGGTGATTTACGGTAGAAGGCAAAATAGTTTTTAATTATTCCCTTGAGTTTGAAGAGTGTATTTTCAGGGGTGACCGGGGTCGAAGGTATAACCAAGTAGACCAAATGTCAACCAAGACGGAGAGTCTGCTCGTTCCCCGTCGGGAAGTAGTTCGGGAAAGGTCGCCGCCAACACCTAAGTGACGTTTGGTTGTAGAGCCATTTTCCGGGGACCCGACGGGCCCAGACTTGCCATCATTGGAGTGTAACCCCACCCAGCACCAGCCGACTGACATCGGTTCCTTGTCAAAATATTTCAAAACCCGCCGTCGGCCATACCTTCGCCGAACAAATGCCTTAGTTGCCTTGCTTGCTCGTGGGGATTAATTCTTCATTTGTCTTCGTAATAAGAAAATGACTTATATCTAAAAAAATATTTTAAGCTGAAATCATTTCAGACAACCACTATTTGTTGGTTTCGTCAGCTATAGAGAGGTTTTTACCTTAAAAGAAAATATCATCAAGCTTTCAGTGTTCGTTTTTAATAAAGTTCGCAACCGTATCTGGATAATAATAATAAAAT
>JAGDQP010055251.1:0-13180 GCA_022664845.1 Lepisma saccharinum
AAAAAAAAAAAAAATCCGTCATTGATTGTTGATATAATTGCTGCAGCTCTTTTATCCTTTCAACTTAAAAGTCGCTGCATTTCAGGCTCGCTACTTGCTAACAAGACAGACGAATAAGCAGTGATGGAAAGGTTTCTTTAAGAAGATGCTAGGATTAGGCGACAGTACTACAGGGACAGATGATGATGCTGATGCGACAGTAACCAGTACAGTTGGGGTTCACTCCCCGCGAACGGATGATAGAGAGCCAGCTGACGCTGGCACTGCAACAGTGAGCAGCACAAATAGCTTCAATCCCAGACGGTTAGATGACAAGAAGGTAGACGGCACAGATACGCAGCAGCAAGCAGAACAAGATGTTTGAACCCACCACCGCTAGCACTTTCCTCCGCGTCAATGTTAGCGGCAAGAACGCGAGTGAGTGACCTTGGAAAAATGGAAACAGGTCCGGTGCAGCCAGTTCTAACAGAATATCCGAAAACGATGTTCGAAATGCAACGACTATAAAATATTATTATGGTTATAGTATAGTGTTGTGATTTGTGTATAGGAATTTCGGAGAGAATACTAGGGATGAAAATGAGAAATTTGTTGAAACCATGTACAATAATTGGAAGAAATATCTTGGAAAATCGATAGAGCCACAACAATTCTAATAATCATTTGCATGCTGTAAAATACAGATTGTATAAGGCATGAAAACAATTAGGAAATGTTCTTGAACATATTGAACGGCAACATGTGAGAGAAGTTGAAGTAAATAAGACATATATATTAATACTTGCAGACGTTATTTTAAGCCTGGCAAGACAGGGTTTGGCTCTTCGGGGCCACGACGAATGTGAAGGGTCCCTTCCCGTAAAAGAGGAAATGTGTGAGTTATTTGCAAGACACGACAATTCCTTTGCAGTCATTTAGATATCGCTGTTACGGGATAAAGTTGTTAGTGAAATTAACTTTATTCCATAGTGGTGGACTAGGCTCGATCTTTTAAAACCCAGCAGTTGTACCTGGTTGTACGCTATGCCAAAGGACTAGTGAAAGCACGATTTCTCGACGTTTCTGATTGTTCGTCTTTTAGAGATGCCTCTGGGTTAGAAAATATTATATGTAATTTCTTAAGTTCGTTGAATCTCAATATTCCAATTATAGCTCGTCTTAGCAGGCAAGAAGGAAGGGTTGCAGGTCAAAATAAAAAATCAACATCCTCAAGCAATTTACACCCATTGTATGGCTCATAGAATAAATCTTATTGTTCAAAACTCTTGTAAAGATATTCCAGCTGCTAAGAATTTTTTCAACGCCACAGAAGCTCTTTACTGCCATTACACAAAACCAGGCAACCACTAAAGACTGAAAAGCATGCATGCAAGTCTTGGAATTAAACTGGCTGAAATTCAGATTTATCCTCGAAAAGATGGAATTATTGTTGCCAAAACTGCGAAACCATAATTAAAAACTGTAGAGTTATTATTAATATCCTGGAAGAAGAAATTACTAACTCAGAACACAAAAGGACTATAGAGATAGCAGGCATTCTAAAATTCATCACAGATGCTGAGTTCGTAGTGTGTGTGTTTGTTTTCCATTTTGTTTTGAAAGTAACAAATCCCCTCAGCAAGTATTTCCAGAAAATAGACATGACGCTAGGGAAAGCCGGGGACATGATTTGTGGTCGCAAATTACAAAGTTTGCAGAAGGAAATTATATATCAATTTCATTGCAGCCTACCAAAATATCAAGAAAAAGAAACGACGCAGTTAGCTCTGCACTTTCGGATTCTTGTGTTAAAGCTACAATTGGACGGAAAGGTGATGACGCGCATGGTGAAGATCACTGGAGAATTACTGTATTCCTCAGAGTGATTGACATTGTAACAAATCGATTCAAATGAAGGTTTGGGAACTTTGAATTTGCGAAAAATGTAGAAAATTTTTTGCGGTCTTTCGTTTGAACGAAGTAAGTTCATTTCGTGATCAATATTCGGGTCTGTTTGGTGTAATTTGTCATTATTTGAAGCGGAAATGAAAGTTCCGAAGGCGATGGTGGAAACAAAATCAAAACCGTGTAATGTGAGTGTATTGCGAAGATTTATCAATCAAGATATTTTGCCAAACTTGTATAAATTTTTCCAAGTGTCAGTTTCAGTCCTTGTCCGCTCAGCGGGCTGCAAACGCAGTTTCACAGCTATATGTAGAATTAAAACTTGGTTACGCTCGCAGATGGGACAAGGTCGGTTTTCTTCGCTTTCTCTACATAAAGAAAACGAACTTTGCTCATGAAATCTCGTGTGAGAAAGTTTTCAACAAATTTGCGAAAGCAAAATCAAGAAAAGTTAAGTTTGTATAATTAAGGATCTTTGCATTAAGCACGGTTCACTTTACTTGTATTATTGCTGTATCCAATTTAAATTGAATTTGAACATTCCCTTGTACTGAATAGAACATACGAAATACTTCATCCATTACTTTTTTCTTACATTAAAGGAAATCGTACCATTAGGTTACACCATAGTGTTGTTGACATTGTGCTACACCTTTCTTCAGCTCACTCAATGAAATCTGGAGATCGACTTTCAGTTTTATACATATATGTTTTTTGAGTTTATTTATGACATTTAGGTATCTGTGGATTAGACTGGGATAAGGTAGGGGAAAGTATGAGACAGTCGGCCATGGCCTATCGAACCCAGGACCTCCCGGATGCGAAGCTAACGCTGTACTAACTTAATCTTTTATATATACTGATACATGGTCAGTTGGATGACCGCTCCCTAGCAACAATCCTCTCTGTTCATGTCTTCTATTATGTGAACATGCATCCCGCGAAACATTGCCGCATTTTTATTGTTTGTGAAGTTCATTGTCTGAAAAGTAAGTACCTTATTTTACCATCTTGTATCGTGATGCAATTGGGGAGCTGCTGTGAATAAAAGATAGTGGCGATCACAGTTGAGAGCTTCAGCTCTCCTCTCCCAACACGTCTGGTCAGCGTGCGAACAGTAGACCAACCCTCCGCCTTATCCAGTAGTGATATCGGACGTGCCATGTGGGTTTTGTGGTGAACAAAAACCTTGTTCGTGGGTTTTCACAGGGTTCTCTCGTTTCCTTCCACTTTATTCCACCAATTCTTCCATCATTATCCATTCGATCTAATCGAAAGTTACCTAGTGGTTTTAAATAAAATTCAACTCAATGAGCTATTCAATGCAGTCAAATCAATAGAGGACACGCAGCTTTGAATTTTCATCCTTCAATATAAACATAGGTAAACTTTCATTGGGTATAATTTACTTCCAGTAATTTGTTAAGAAATCAATAATTTGATACAAATACACAAAGTAGGTAATGTTACAAAACAATAATTTTTGGTTTTGTAAACAAAATCTGGATTTTCTGTTTTCTGTGTTCGATTTCACACGTGAGGGAATTGTTATTAACGTCCTAAACGAGCTGCTAAGCTTCTGAGGACTGGACCTACAGATTTTGGTAAAATGGGTTCCGACTCCCGAACCACTCCATTCAATGGACCCCGGTAGGATTTGAACCCATGACCACGCACAGAAAGCGAGCACTCGGTTTCATACGTATTGCAATAATCAAACCGTAAACGTATAATGTGAATTTAGTTCCTGCGTTCTCTTCTAAAATGTCGTTAATCAAAATGAACCGTCAAATAGTTCGATAAAATCTAGGTCGATCACTTTGGTTTTGGTTTACATCATAAGAGCCTAGCATCACGTCAGGACTAAAGGGTAAATTTCAAGCTTACATATGATTCAAATCACTGAATGATTAATAGTACTGATCTTAATTTTTACTGTTTTTTTTTAATATATATTTTTGATTTAAATCATTGATTTTTTTTTCATCAGATTTAAATCAATCAACCCTGTAGCAAATCTATTCATTTTAGCCAGTAGGGCTACGTAACGATCCTATCGACTTGTGATACTCGTTCCTCGTCCTTCATTATGCACAGGCACGACCGTTCCTCTTAACACAGCGGCTTTTTCAGATGGAAAATCAGAATCGGTGCTACTCTTCGCACGCGCAACCTCCGTGACATTTTGACCTTCCCCAAGGTGACCCAACTGCCCTTCTACGATTATCACTCTGATGACCCCTTCCTGCCATCTTCCAGTAGAAAATTCATTCTACACGACAGTATTGCACTGAAACGTCCCGCTACTGTTTTCTACCGTTTACCATTGTTACAGGCTTTCGACTGACTATAGTTGAGTTTTGCTGATAAAGGCGTTCGACTCCCACTGTTGTTTATTCCGAAGGTCACGACTACTCCCTAGTGTCATCGTGCAGATATAAAACCGCAGAGAAAAAATAAATGCCATTGCTGTTCGCTAGCAATTGCCAAAATGCACATAATACAGTTGATAAAAGTGATAACTACTAAATTCTGTACAATCACTGCTAATTTACATTTTCTTTCTTTGTTTTTAGTATAAAATCTGGGTAAAGTCGTCAGCAGAACAACAGTTTTTGTATGGGCACAATATAATGAAGTCTGGGTTAGGAAGGATCACGGACAATACCCCTCAATATCAAGGCGTTGTTGTTTTGTCTATGAGCGACCTTCCTTTGGTAAGTTTTTTTCTGTACACTTCGAAATAACATATTGTATAGGACTAGTTTATTATCTTTCGTTGATAGAACGCATTTCAGTCCTGGTATTGATCTTGTTGCGTCGTAGTGTTTGTCATTTTCCATACCTTTCAGTCCATCATCAGGTTATGGGGACAGGAATAAAGTCAGTGGTACAGGCTGAAGCAGTACGAGTCAAAAGGCATAAGCGTTAGCATAATAATATCGAAACTGGAACACTTCGTTTTCATATTTTTAGTACATGGGTTATACAGTTCCTATAAACTATTGGAAAGAAGTTTGGTATTCTTTATGTACTGCCGGCTTCATTTCTTTCTCTTGAACTCTTCTTTCTTGAAATTATTTGACAAAGAATAGTTGGTGGTACTGTGCTGGACTATACTGCCGGTGGTTTGTTTCTTTGAACACTTTTTTTTTTTTTTTTTTTTTTTTTTTTTTTCCTCTGAAAATGCATCTCGAAACTTGTGTCCTGTATGGACAGCGCCGTTGATTTGAAGAGTGCCTTTTGAGCTTGCCTTGTGGGGCTTGCTTCAATGGATTTATATACTATTCGGCATCCATGGAGGTCTCTTTTGTGTAGCTAGAAGAATTTCAATTTACCGTGCCATGAACTTGAGCGCCGAGCGTGGCACTTTGAAGTCCCCTGCTTTTCCCCTTGTTTTATTCACTGTATAGACTAAGATTCTGGATCATAATGTGATGTCCAGGCATCATACAATTGCTATACGGAACTGAGTGACCTGGAATTAAATTTTGGGTCTGAAAAGCCTGAAATTCAAGCAGAAACCTGTTTTTTGTGAAGTTAAAATGTCACTTTGTTAAATTCCACTCTGTAGAAGAAAGGACCTTTATTAAGCTGGTAAATTTAAGAGTCAGCAGTACTTAGTCACGGCGGCCTGCAAAATAAGCATCCAGTTTAAAATGGATTTTCACATATTTCTAGGAATATCATGGTTTCATTACTTCGTTCGAAAAAAAAGTGACTCAGTAGTTCCTTAAACATAATACATGGCATTGTAATGGTAAAAAAGAACTTCATGAAGTATGTTTTCTTAGAAATAAAGGTAATTTTAATAACGCACGTAGCAACTTTCTAATGGAAATTTCTATTATAATAATCCTTTATTTCTAAAGAGAAAATTGTTCGCGAGGTCTTCACTTTAGTACCTTCACAAGGTAACGTAATATGTTGAAGGGGGCTATTAAGTTACTTTTCTTCGAAGGAATCCGATGAAACCATAATAATCCTAGAAATGGGTGAAAATCCATGTTAAATTGGACATTTGTTTCGCAGGTTGCCGTAGCCAAGTATAGCTGCCTCTTATGGTCACAGAATGAGGAACTTAGTAATTAATCTTTGTAAGAAGCCCCACAGGGATTCGCACGCTTGTGAGCACAGGTGCGGCGACCGCGAGGGCACCTTCTGATTGATGCTCTGTTTTTCTCCTTTATTTCATCTTTGTCTTCTCCTGTACTCTCTCTAATCGTGTATGCCTTTTTTTCTGAGTGGACTAACGTACTTTGGTTCTTATGTTTTTAAACTTAATTTTGAAATTACCTTAACTTCAATATGTACTTTCTGAAGTATTCGAATTGAATTGATTTTATTTATCGTGTTTAGGCCACTTTGTTCCAGGTTGAGGTTTGTCTTAATCGGGTGATTGATAAAATAAACATTTGTTTGTTTCTATGAAGAAAAAGGTTGTAAATTAGTTATACATAGTATAAATGCATTTATATACAGGGTGGACACAGTCCCGTCACCCTCCGTGAAGTACTAAATATTCAGACTATGCAAACTTTAATTATAACTATAGATGTACACACTATTGATTGAATTTTGTGTGTAATGGACATCTGTTGCTTGTCTAAATGTCTAACACACAATATGGGCTGCATCGTGCTCCGAACACAAAATAATACGTCGCCAGGTTCTGTAGGACATTCTTGTCAGCCATTGTTTATACCTGAAATAAGAAGGAAATACATTGTAATTCTGTCATTTATATTTTCAGTTTACATAGTTTGATTATTTTATTTTATACTGACGGGACTTTGCGCCCACCATATAATATATAAAGTAACTGCCCATTCCCTATCCAAGGAGAATGTGCAGTGAAATGTGGATTAAAATGTGTTTCGAAGTTGTTTTACATGCACAACAATTTCTCATTTTAAACTGTGTTTTCTTTATGTGTATTGGTTATTTTTACTAAAATTCTGCTAACCAGTTTCAACTAGACATGCAGAAAGGTAAGCTACATTTCCTAAAATTTTGGATCTGACTGTTCTGAACTAATTTTTCTAGTGGGAAGTTTACTAAATAATTTGAATGGTACATTTAAGTTGTACGATTTTTTAGTATTTGAAAGGTACTGCACAATTTTCTCAACTGACCTGGTTTGAAATCTCGAAAATATGCATTTTCGTTAGTATAACTAATTGTTTTTTTTCATGTTGTACAATGACTTAAAGAAATATGTGCGCTTTTTTTTTCCCCCCAGGAGAAAAGTGTAAATTAATGACCTGGAAAAATCTACAAATAGGTTTGGAAAATACCTGGAATTTGAGCACCCTGCGTAAGCAGCCATATTCCTGGTTATCCTTGTAATTATCGATGGGTGTGGCAAAAAACATTTCTCGAGATTCTTGATCAAGTACAAACCATCGAGGATGCATAAATGCTTCATTTCGGCGCAATAGTTTGCTGAAAGCATGGGAAAATGAACTGTAGAACTTAATATTTTTCAACACCATTAACAATTGGAACTGAGGCACTATTATACCGTCAAAGACTTGAAACCTGCTCTATTCAAAAATGTATATTCCAAGGTGGTGCAATGGGGCGAAAGGGATTTCCCAAATGAAGTAGGGGATTCCCAGGAAATAAGCATGAATGGAATTACTTTCAGTAAGAAATCATAATTCATTTACGCCAGGTCGATATCTGAAACATGTTTCCTTTCCTGAACAACCTTTTCTTAATGCGTGATTGCATAACAAACAGGAGTGAGAATTAAATATATGTCCACGAACATTTAGTCTATTTCTAAGTAAAAGAGACTCATGATTGCTCTGTTGGATGGCGGTGATTACGTCTATCATCTTTACTCTTACGGAAAGTCACCTTACTCTTGCTTATTTCGACTCACTATTTACTCCATAGAATGTTTAGAAATTGCCTACTTCGTTTGGGGAATCCCTTACGTAAACATTGCACAATTTGTAATATGTGTTTTTGGATAATGTTTCATGAACGGCCTTCACTCTGCACGTTTCACTGTACAGAAATATATGAGTGTAGAATAGTGTGTTTCATGAATACTTGTACAAGCTTTTCAAAAGTGTTTTTCATGAAAATGTTATCCGCACTTCATTTTGAAAAGTTCGAAGAAATATTCATGGAACACATTTTTTCTGCGCTCTTAAATTCCTGCAAAGTGAAAAGTACAGAGTAAAGATTGTTTATGAAATAGGGCCCATGTCTTAAGTCTTTGAGGGTACCATGCCGCCAGTTATACTATTGATGGTGTTGGAAATATCAAGTTCTAAATTTATCACGCTTTCGGTAGCGTATAACGCCGAAGTCAAGCATTTGTCAATTGAAGCACCTTCATTCAATGTTTTTTTTTTTTTTAATGTATTTTCATGTCAGGAATATCGTGAGGTATATTTGTCATTGTTATTTTGTAAGACCCTGTATATATGTAGTTCTGACTCGTCACCCGACACATTGTTTCGTTCCTTGTTCGATTGCTCATTTACTGCTGAAGTCAGGGTACTTATTTGTGGTTGATATGTGGTCCCAACAGAATAATTCCTCACCGAAGCAAGGAGTAAAGTTCTAATGGTCTGGAGACGCTTAGTTTTTGAGATACCGGTACGTGGGGCGGGGGAAGCTCGAGCCCAGACAACTTCTTACAATTTTTTTTTGTTTGTTTGTTTAATAAATAAATAAAATAATAGACTAAAGTTGAGGTACGATTCTGTAAATCAATTTGTATCGAAGTAAGAAATAAAACAAGGTAAAATTGGATATATTAGGTTAACATTGTGGCAAGCCTGACACAAACGATTCTCATCAGAACTGGACCCATTCCGCCTCCTCCCCACAAACTGGTAAGTGTAATAGACCCTGCTGCAGAACCTTTCCTATTTTTGATCCCAGTCTGTCCTTCAAACATCCTGTCGCTCACAAGACGTACTCTTTCCGACATTCCGGCAGTTGCATATCTTCCAACCTCATTTACCTCCTACTCTGTATCCAAAGTTCCGCCTTCTACGTTAGAGAAACCTAGACACCTCTAACAATCAACAACCATCCTTACTCCTCCAAATCACAACTTCCGCATGTTCCCATACCTGAACACACTTCTTATCACGGCTGCAGTTTTAACGAAACCTTTCGAATCAGCATCCTGAAAATTCTGACTCACCTGCCACAGTTAGAAAGAGATGAGAACAGACGTGCATCTCTCTCTCTCCTTTCCCCCAACCATGAACCCGGCCTTAACTGCATGTAGCTACCCCACACACACAGCGTAGTCTCTTCTTATTCCTCTTTTTCGGTGCTTCCTTTCTCCATTCTCACCTTCCTCCCGTCTTCATTTTCGCTTTCAATTTATTTTTATCTCTTCCTCCTCCATCTTCGTTATTATTATTTCCCTTCCCTCTGATTCTCTACCCTATTATTTCTGTAGGAAGCCTGTCACCTACTCCTAGTAACCTCCGCACTTCCTTCTTCATTTGGTGTTCTCTGCGACCCATCTAGTCATTTACCCGTCTCCATAATCTGGCCACACTGTTACCCAGCATCAGTTGGTAACATGGCGATTTTTTAGCACTTGACCTATTTAATGAGCACATTCGAAATTCATACTTTATTTTTATTTTATTTATTTATCAATTTTGAATCTGACCTGCAGGGTAATCCTTGTTGGTAGCGTGCTCGACGTAAGTGCAAGTGGTCGTGGGTTCGATTCCAGGTGGGTGCTTATAATTCCGGTGTTGATTAAGCATCGTGAAAATAATTGTGGAGCTACTTGAATAATAGAGAACACACAAGTCTAAGTCAGACACATGGCTACGAAGAGGCGTTACGCCGACCCCATAACCCTCTACTTGAATTTAATATAGCCGTTTGATAGGTCAGAGCACTTAAGGGCCTGTTTAGTTTTAGTTTTAGTTTTGGCAATCCTGTTTATCTCCAAAAATGACCAATACATCAAAGTTTTTTTTTTGGGGGGGGGGGGAATAAGAATTTATGCGTTGATCTCGATATAGAAGTCTTAGAATTCGATAACTTTTCTCGAGTTCTGAATTTATTTTTTGTTTCATAATCTGTGCTTTTCATAAGTTAATTTTTTCTGATCGTTTTTAATTTTCTTGTAGGGTTTTGGTGTAGCAGCAAAGTCTACTGCAGAATGTAAACATGCAGATCCATTAACTGTCGTCTGTTTCCATCAAGCTGATATTGGGGAATATATTAGATCAGAGGACATATTAATATAAATGTGTGGTTACGGTAAATGTAATCGAACGATCTTTATACCAAGAGAAACTTAATCTGACGAATCGTGTGTGACCAAAAATAAAAAAATGACTCTGTACGCAGAAGGACTTGTACCAGCAAGATTTCTGACCATAGTTGCTCATCTAACGGTAACAATAATAATCCTGTGGGATCGGGATGAAAATATTAAATCCTGTTTGCCTTTGGAGTATTCATCGGATGACTATGGAGAAAAGAACACCGAGTTGACCGTTGGGTTGAGTGTTGCGATTGGGTTGCTTGGTTTTGAGATTCTTGGTTTCTTATCTGGAATGACAATGTTTATGCCTAGTGTTGCCATGATCTCTGTTGCAGCTCATGCCAGTGCATCGGTGTTACTAACATACTTCTTGATTGATGAGTGGGACTGCAACTTGTATTGGTGGGTATTTGCTTTCTGTAGTACGTTACCTGCTTTTGTGGAATGTGTGGCATTAATTGCTGTGTTAGGACTGAGGAGAAATTAAACGGTTGCCATTCAGTGTTCCACAAGCTGAACGATTTTTTTTTTTAAAAAAGTCATGCTATTAATAAATAATCCATAAACGAAGTTATTACCTTTATTTTTGAATTCGATTTCCCATTTAACTTTTACAATCTGACCCGTCCTAGCGCTGTACTAACGAGTGATTAAGTCTGTTAACTCGTTACTACAGCGCTAGTTACTCAAAAAAAAAAAGTTTCTGGATACGGCTGTGGGTCTTTAGTTAAAAATCTACATCCAAACTTTTCCGAACCGTGGGTCTCAAAGGTTCAATGGTAAGTGTATTTATTAACGTTTCTATGAATTTGAAATTACCAATGTGTGTGGTGGCGAGGAAGAATCGATTTGTTTATTTTCAGCGATGCTTAATGAAAGTTGATAAAAACAGAATTATTCCTGGAATTTATTCATTTATGACTCAGGCCGGGATAGGGGAAAGGATACGAGAAGAATTCGGCCGGGGTCTCAGTCGAAGGTATCATCCCGTATTTGCCTGGTGTGACGGAGGGTTTGTTATCTCACCTAAGACCTTCCGAATGCGAAGCTAACACTACCTACTGAGCTACAACTGCTCGGTAATTAACATCCGAGGAGGCAAGTGAAATTAAAGAGCTGTATGCTTAATCATGTGATTCTTGTACTTAGTGAGAAATGTAGTCTCCGTATGGTATCTGGAATTGCTAATTATTGAATATATGCTTCCCTAAATGTAGAAGCAGGAAGGAAGAAACAAAAAAATGTAAAAGAGTGTAAAGCTTAACTTCACTAGTGATCCGTATATTGTTTTCCGGAGTGCCCAAATTATTTTCCAGTTGCCAAAAGCTTACAATGAGTGGCTTTTTTTTTTTTTAAAGACCTTTGGTTCCCATATATAAAACCAAATGGAAAAAGGCCGTCCATAGTATTACCCATCATTAGGATTTGACAACTGGAGAAAACTGGCCTGAGCAAAGATGCCAAAAGGCTATAAATAAATTAAAATTAAAATTCTGGAGAGAAAAAATGACAATTGTGAAAAACCAAACATCACTAATTCAGTTATTTTTTTATTTTTTTTCTGCACGTCTTTCACTTTTACACTGTAAATACTGGTATCCGCTTTTTGATAAGGCCACAAGAATTAATATGGAGTATTAAGAAAGTGTATTCCGTTGATTAGCAGTCCCAGATAACATACGGAGACTACATTTTTCACCAAGTAAAAGATATTATTTAGAAGTGCCAAATCCCAAACGCTCTTAAGTGTCAAATTTTTAATTTTACAGAAGCAAAAAGCTTAATCGATTTTTTATGATATATCACATTCCTTCCAACATCATGTGATTGTTTTCACCTCTTCCTGATCAATTTGGCCTTTGGAACAAGGATAGGGACATGCGGGTGGGCACATCGAACATGCTTCTGGCAAAAGTTTTTTATATATATATATAATGGCAATTGGGAACGTTTGGCCATTTTCCCTCTTCAATTACCCTTTGTTAAAAGTGCCTCAAGAGTCAGACTAGACAAATACAATATTTATGACATTTAGGTAAGTTTAAATTTGTAATACCGACCCTCTGTGCGTTACACCATGACGTTATTTATATTGTAGTATATTTTTTAAAAAAATGTCAGGTTTTCCAATGCCGGAAGTGATTGTGAAATTTCGCTTTGTTATACCCCTGATGGTTTTACGCCTTCACAGTTGATGAGAATCCTCTTTCAACACTTTCCGGGTGTTCCAATTCGTATTATGTAAACACATTCTTTAACTTTTATGAAGTACATGATTTAGAAGATCGTCTAAACTTCACACGTATCCTTTTTTTCTTCTTAACGAACGTTCCATTACAGGGCTAGTATACAAAGAGGTAAAAAACTTATCAATGCCTGAAACTACGATTTTTCGACCGAATACATACAAATAAATTACGGCTATTATTCCTTTGCGAGGAGAGTAAAGGCTCATATAGAGTACTGTCAAAAAAGTATTGTGACGCGTGGTTAGAGTTTGGAGCAGCAGTTAACCTCACTGAACCCCCACCATACTCATTCAATATGAACAAGAAGAAAGCCTTAGTCCAGTTTAACGTTCTGTATATTACCCTGTGCACATTGTGTAGCTTTGTAGTCGCAAGCGTTTGACTGGAAAGCGCCTTTACATGTCCACAAATATACCGTATGTTTGTATATGGATTTGCAGAGGAAATATCTGTAAGAACTTATACTTTTCTCAAAAACGGGCGCCACTCCCCTAGTCCAAGTTGTACCGTTGCCGACCATCCTGACGTGTTATCCAGGGTTTCCTGCAGTTTTACCAGGCAAATATCGGCATGGCACCTTAAGGAAGGCCCTGGCAGATACATTCCCTATCCCAGCCTGAGCCAAAGATACCATAAATTAATTCAAAACTAGGAAACTTGCTATGTTAAGAGCATGTTTGTGTATTGCTTTGTAGAAGTAATGAAAAGAGCCTTTACTTTTATCGAAAACAGGCTATTGTAGAGTGCGTGTTTGCTCAGATCTTACAAAAAAAAAAAA
>JAGDQP010055252.1:0-13179 GCA_022664845.1 Lepisma saccharinum
GAAAGAAAACTGCTCCTGTGTGCTATTTACAATATCATTCACCGCAGCACATTTACGCTTGACGAACTACGTTAGTTGATATTTGCGTATAACAAATATAACGCTCATACTATCTTGACGTTGTTACACCATGATTCGATGGACAAAATACCAGTCTATACGCAGAACTTTTTGTTAGAAAATTAATACAATTTTTTCGTTGTTTTCTCTCTCTTGATTATAAGCTGCGTCCTTTTTCTCTTTTTTTTTTATTCAGAGGATGGGGGGAAAAAAAGGTCATTGGTGTAATTTGTAACATCTGTGGCTTATACAGCTCCCTAAGGCAACCTTTTCATTTGCCTCTGGAGGCAATTCGCTAAATTAAATGTCAACAAAACTTGCCCATAAATAAATATATATTGGAATCACTTGGGAGGATTTCAGTTCAATATATACTGCAGGGGCGTTCCATTCTTTTTTTTTTTTTTAATCTTTATACATTTATCTATCTCTCTCTATATATATTTATGCATGGAGTGAGTGTTAATTCGTCTGCGGTATAACGCTGATCCGAAAACAATCCATGAATTACCAATCCTTTACGAATGCCAATACACTGTGATGATACATACAACAGGCAAGCCAAGATAATCGGCCAAAAGGCATATATATTGTTCTGAACACGAAAATCTAGGTTTACTTAGATTAAACTAGATCGTGAAATACGATATCCAAGCTGATCATTTCCCATGATACATAATTTCCTTTTATTTTTATTTTATTTTTACTAAAAAAGAAAGCGTACTGAAATGAATAGCATGTCAAATTGGTTTTATAGCTCACTTTTTATTTGTTGAGCTGAAACAATCAAAGCTGAAATACATAGCTTTCAGGAATTGCACTGGAGATTATTTACAGAGTGTAGAAAATACAGAAACCTGACACGTGATATCAATGATAATACACCTTAATTAAATGATTGATCCATATGAAAGCCTGGAAATACAAACAAAAAGTTCGTATTTCGTTTTCAAAAGATAAAAATGTTAATTAGTTCAAAGTAAAGTATGAACCGCTATCTTCAGTGATTCGAAAATAACAATCAATGGTGTATCATCTTCCCAGCTAGAATACGGTGACTGTACGATCAAACCACACAACTCTAAAGGAAGTATCCGTTTATGCTGTCAAAATCACGGCTACGAAAACTACTGTATTACTACAATGTTTGTGGAATAATTCTAATCAGTTTTACCTTGGAAATAGTGTAGAGAACACGGACGTGATAGAAAAGTAATAAAAATATTATCATTACCAATATCGATACATCTATATTGAATGGTATAAAACCCTTTTACAAAAATTGAATTTAACAAGATGGCAACGCTGATAATTGAGGTGTTTTCGGGATGGGTATCGAGGAGTATTCATACCAAATTTGGTGCACGTTGCACAGTATAGAGGTTCTTGCGATTAAATTGGCAATACTGACTATTTTAATGAATGAAGCATCTTGAACTCCACAGTCGTGTTTTTAGAATATCGAGGAGAATTCATGCCAAACTTGTTGGGGATACGTTGAATGGTTTAAGAACATTTACAGAACAAAAGAAACAAATAATCCTTCACTTTTATACATTTATAGCACGATCCACCTAGAAATGTAATGAGTTTATCTTATTATCACCAAGGACAATGCCGTTGCTTCTGCAGTGGTGTAACCTACTGTCCCCCGTCAACTACCGTTACTTCGAAAAGTGTTGAATTAACACAGCCATTTTTTGTTGTTGTTGTACACTGCAAAATATGGCTGTTTTAATTCAACACTTTTCTGTGTCTCAGGGCGACCACCACTTTTTGTGTAAATCAACACCGTTTGTTGTGTGATATCGGTGATTTAACACTGTGATAATGTTAGTATGACATTCTCCATCGTGTTGAATCAATGAATTCAACACCATTTGTTGTGAAGCTTTCATACAAAAAGGTGGTGGTCTCCCTGAGACACAGAAAAGTGTTGAATGAACAGCCACTTTTTGCTGTGTTTCGTAAGAATCCCAATGTTTATCACTGTCACTTTGGTATGCATTTCTGGAATCGCTTAATGATTTTGATTTATCACTGTGTGAACAAAGTTATAATTTTCTATCTTCAGAAGCTAGTACACACGGGGAAATAAAAACTGGCTGTATTAATTCACCATTTTTCGTTGTCCCAGGACGACTACCACTTTTTAGTGGTAAATTAACACAACAAACGGTATTGACTTCGATGATTCAACACAACGAAGGTTGTCATGCTGTCATACTAGCACTACCATAGTGCTGAATCATCGAAATCACACAACAAACAGTGATGATTTAAGACAAAAAATGGTAGTCACCGTGGGACAGCGATTTTTTTTAACACCACTATTTTTTAGAGTGATGTGTAATCAGAACATTTGTCCTGACGGCGTACTATTAACATAAGTTTACGGTAGATATGATAACTGATTCGCACGATAGCAAGAAAAGGGAGGATTAAAACGAAAAGAAAGTTCGTGAAAGCAAAAAGATAACTAATCACCACGAGCAACAACATAATGACAGAACATACATTTATTATGTATGGCAAACATATTAATGAAATTAATTGTACGGAAAGGTCACTCATTAGTGAACTGAATTGTAACGATTCTTACTTATGTATCACAGAAAGTTGAGTGAAGAAAACGCATTTTCTACAATTATAATTTTAAAAAAAAATGGAGATTTGAAACTTACAAGAAATAGCATAAGAAGAATTGCGTACTACTAACAAGTGCAATTTTAAATCTGAGGTGCTTTCCACACCCTTTGTACAGCGTGATGTGTTGCTAGTACAAGGTAACATACCAGTGTTAACACGTTTATACTATTTATTACCCAACTGTCATATTTTTATTTCAATTAAATTTAACTTAATAATGTAGGGTGATTTTTATACTGAAGGCATTGATTAATGTATGAGTGAGGTATAAAGCAATCTTATTCGAAGCTTAAGGTCGAACTACGTTTGGGATTCGGTTCAGTACTTAATGTAACGCAACAAAATTAGTCATATCTCTGCAGGATCCAATACGTACTCTCGATTTGTTATTCACAAATATTCCACTCTGCAAACTGTATTTCAATGTACCTGCTCTGGTCAAAGTTAATCGTTATCATCCACCTTCTAGTATTTCAGTGTGTGTTTTACATGTAAAATTAATGGAACCATTCATTTACGAATAGCTGCTGTATACGAGGATATAAGTATGTTTCTCGACATGCCTCTCATGTCGACAGGTACACAAGTGGATTGTATAACTAAATGTACCGGTACGTATAATTACTTTGATAGGAATGTGATTCAGTACGTTCGGAGGTAAGGTAATAGATATAAAGTATCTCAGACGAATAAAGAATTCAAAGAAAACAAAACTTTTAGGTATAAAAGAGCAGGTGAAAAAAGGTGGTATTTGAAATCCTTCGATATTAGAAAATTAGTTTCAAGAAAAATACAAAACCAAATGCGTATGTATTAAGTAGGATACAAAATAAGAGTATTTATTTTTTGTATCATTACAGAATAAAAAATAATAGCAGAAAAGTATACAAGAGGAAAATAGAAGGAAGAGAGATAGTAGACGCTCCCAAAAGTACTCCTCTGAAAACTTCAACAAAATGTAAAGGGTAACCGAATTATACTCAAATATCCACAACAATTGCAATGTACTACAGATACCTGATATCGTATGTGTGTCTGCTGTAACGAGCAATTAAGAAATTAAGCTAATATCATCTCCAAGACTGGACAATATACTTAATTATATAATGAAAGCACGCGCAATTATGTTAGTTGATGAAGATATATACTACGTTGATAAGAACCGGAATATACCCAGACAGTGAAAAGAGGCCTTTATTGTAGTTACTTTTAAGAATGGAGCCAAATAACATATTTCAAATTTTTGACCAGTTACGTTATTGAATGGACTCTTTGAAGTATTCGAAATTATAAAATTTAACTAGCTGTATTTTAATTTTAAATATATGTTTACTAGTCATATGAATTTTTAATATGTAAATTAACCACTACGAACCTGTCTCGTATAATTCATCTGTTCTAAAAATTCTAAACCAATCACTTATGAAAGTTGGACAGTTTTTTTTTTTAACACATAAGTTTCTGAACAATATGGAAAAATATTTTTTAATCAGTTTTCTGACAAATATAACCGACTTTTCAAAATAACCAAATTTTGCAGAAAACTTTTAGCCATAAAAAGTAAACCAATGACTGAGCGATAATAAAACTTTGTCGACTTTCAGAACACATAAGTGTCTCAACTATAATGATAAATCTCTTCTTTAATGTCCTTTTTTTTTAGAATATGGCGTCCAAATATGAAGAACTTTAAAAAACAACTTCCCGTTGTTGTTACTGTGAAAGTACTAGTCCCAATATATTTGTTAACAGGAACTTTCTTACAGAAAAGAAAAAAAAATCCGAAATATTGGAATTTTCTACTTATTCCTCAAAGTTGTCAAAATTTCTGTAAACCTTGAGCAAACGACATGGGGTAATATTTTGACATCACAAACTACAGACAAAAATCAATCATATAAATAAAAAGGACATAATTTTGTGAAAAGTAGCACATCATAACCCACGCTTTGAGTGTCAATAATGAATTTTATGAAGGAATATCTCGTTTTTTAAATGAAAAAAAAAAAAAAAAGTTATCTTATATTTCCATAAAGAGATCATAGAAAAATAATTACCAAAACAAAACACAATTATCAGTACCGAAATTATCTAAAGTTGGTATCGTGGTTTATGTTGTGGGTCAATTACAATAGTTTCGCAATTACCAATCCATTTTGTTCAGGTTCTATTCATATAAATAGATCAGGAAGTGACAAATGCGAATCTATTTCAACCCTCATATGAAGAGTACGAATATTAAATAAAAGCAAAAACCTGCAACCTCTCGATCAGGAGACAAATACGACAGCACTGCAGACACCATCCCCAATGCAGCACACACACACATCCATACATATAGTGCGAGAGAAAGAGAGAGAGAGAGAGTTTAGTCTTCGAACCTCGGCGGCAGCCACGAAGTGGAAAGTTTCCAAGTCTGGTATTGTATTGTATTTTAGTTTGCTACGAAACATTGTTTATACTCCTTTCACAGTGTCATCCATGAAAGTTGCGCAGATTTTGCAGAAGTTTGAAATTTCTCAAGGTTTTCTAACAATAAACTGAATAAGTTAAAAGAAACAATAACGAACCACACCTGGGAAAACTGCGAAAGACGACAGAGCAAATTCAGAAAGAAAAACTGTTACAACTAGACGAAACAATTGAGGATTTCGCTCTCAAGTGTTACAACTTCCTCCCTCTTTTTCTTTTCTTACTCATACCGCTTTCTCGTTAGGAATCATAAAATAAATATTTATATTTTAAAATGTGTCAAATACTATGTACAAAAATAGAGGAAAGTAGACAAAGTAGCAGCGGAACGGGGAGGGGACTAGAGAACTACAGAAAGTGGAAGGGGGTAATAATTTGTACCCGGCGAGCACGTCTGTACGAGACAGATTTTTGAATGTAATTTGTAAGGCTTTTAGGTAATTGGTTCAAGCCCGGATGGGTTGAATTGGTGGAATCAAAAAGTGGGAGGAAACTGGAGTACCCCGTGAAAACCCACGTACACAGTGTTTGTCCACCACAAAGCCCACATGGTATGAGGAGGGATCGAACCGACGACCGTAGCAGCAAAGGTGAGCGCAATACCATTTTTATTAGCTACCGTGGACTCAAGTATGAGATAGATCAATGTATGTTGAATATGGCGATAAAATTAAGTATAGCACCTTGCATCGAACAAGTTAGCTCATTCTAGTCGAATATTGTATACCATACGAATATCTGGATTACAACATGATATACTGTATAGTTGAAAAACTAGTATTCAAGATGGCGTCCAAAACACCGACATGACACGTAATGTTAATTTATATTAGCCGAGTCGAACAATTTCATTCCACACTAAGAGCACGCTTAGAAAATTGAAAGTAACAGGAAATTTGTTTTGCGTATATGACACACTACAATAAGCTAGATTATACCTGAATTTGAATTGTATTTATGGGCTTTAGCAATCTCAGGCTCGGGCCGAGATAGGTTGGGGAACAGGATATTGGAAGATAGTCGAGCAGGTCCTAGTTAGTGACTGCCATCCCGGCATTTGCCTGCTGTGACTGAGGAAAACCTAGGAAAAACCTGTCAGCATAGGTGGCCGCTGGGATCGTTCCTTACAGAACCGTCCAATGCGAAACCTACGCTCTACCAACTGTGCTAGGGTCACTCGGTCTAGATTACCTATGTCACACGTTTATTGCACATGGATATCTCAACTAAAAGATATAATTGGAAATCATTTTGCAAGATGACATCCGAAGTACTAGCATGGTGTGTAATACTAGTCAAGATATGTCAGGCGAACCGAATAACGTTTAATATTTCAGATAACTGCTCTATACCCTGAGGTGACACTTGAAGAGTTCCACTACTGATTTGAACAATGGTAACATTGTATAAGCAAATGGGAATAGATACGGGAGTTTAAAAGGATCAAATTTAATTTGTAAGTTTGTGACAATGAATCGCATTTTTGGCCCAAGTCCAGTTATTTTTAGCCAGAACTTGTATGCATAAATCATTTTCCAAGATGGCGGACAAATTGTACACATGGAACATATTATTGATTAAGGTAAGTCACCTGAAAGGAACACTTTATTCCACATTATTAGCGCAATTAGAACCCAAGACATAACTCAAAAAATCATTTTCAAGAAGGAGGACAAATTGTGTATAAAGGTTCCTAACATTAGTTAATATATTTACCTGAGTCGCACACTTTTTATTGCACTCTGATATCACAATTAGACGTGAAGATATGCCTTTCTGTTCAAGATGGAAGGTAAAGGGGCTAAAGACACCTAATATTGCTTAATCATAGCATAAACAATAGTAAAGGATTTTAGTTAAATATTACACATCATCCTTTTAATTATAAGTAAGGATATAAATGTAATTAGGGAGTCATTATTCTCATCCAGTTATTGCGTTCCACACCAGGGTGAGATCTAAGGTAGTGTTCCGTCTGTGCTATAATAGATTTCGCTCAAACACGCACACACAAAGTACTTTAACTGAATACTCCACACACTGATCAATTTCTATACAGGATGACTCAGAAGTAATAATGAAAGAGGCGAAATCTGCACACTAAAAAAAAAAGTTTTAGTCAGCATGGGCCCTCAAATGAACCGATCCCGAGATGTACCCAGTACCTGCCGCTGAGGTCGGAAAAAGTTTATTTCCTGACGTCTTTTGAATGTACTGTGTTCATCGCACGGCGTACGACTTTTCTTGATTTTTACATCTACACATTGGCATTCGTTATCACTGGCGGGTCACGAAAACGGTTTATTTACGGACCCATGTTGAGTAAAACTTTGTTTCTACTAAATTTCGCCTCAACATTTTCTACCATTACTTCTTAATTACTCCCTGTCTGTATGACTTCTATCTTCGATTACGGATTGAATATTGTTCAACTCCGGTGAAAAATCTTTATCAGTGTTAAATGGTTACTCTTGACACCACCGTAAGGAAAGATTTTCCGGTCATATCTTGTCTTATAATTAATATATCAACGAATAATTAATGATATATGACTCAGATGAGATGGCTTCATTAAAGCAGGATATCCGTTATTTTGTCTCGAAGTATGAATGTAGAAATAAAATATATCTAACTCATTTGAGGTATCTAAATGTTACACGCCATGTGTTAATCAATCTTAATAAACTATTTTTACTAAATAAGTTATTAATGAGGAATATACATCATTGTACTTACTGTGAGAGCAGATGCTTTTCATTAAAAAGTAAAAAAAAAAAACTTTCAACGCCATTTTCAAAATAATTCTGCATTTCTATCTCACCTTAGAATTGAGATAACGATGTGGAACAGTGTAACTTCATTAATGGTAGCTGCCGTATAAGCAATTCGTCCGTCATTATGTAAACTAAATTTCTACTATATCAGGATATCTAATTGAGGTATGAATGTGAACAACAATATTCAACTCAGCTGTGATTTACTTCATCACTGTTAAGTACTTTATGATTAAGTTTGAGCGCCATTTTGGATAATTATTTTCTAATTTATCTTGGGTTGTAATTGAGATACCAATGTGTAATAAGCTGTGTTCAATTTAGGCAAGGTTTCTTTATAGGTGCTAGTTGCCCTATGTTCTCAAGTCTAAAACATTGTGATGAAGGTGAACACTACTGTATCCATGTCATAACATGCATCCGATGCATTTGCTTGTGCAGAGTGCATTAGTAAGCGCATTAGGAATTAACATATTATAGTGGAAATAAGCGATGAGAATATAGAATTTGTAACTGGATGTGGAAAATGTGAAAGATCAGATGGTGTACTTGAAATGCATATTTGATCAACAATAGAGGGATAAATATTAATACATTGAAATCAGAAGCGACGGAAAGAGGAAAAGTAACCAAAATGTGATAAAAAACTGACTTATTTGAGGTGCGGAATCAATGTACATTTTTACAGCTTCACAGTAGAAACTACGTCATTATAAAATCTATACTTTACCACTTGTTGTTGTTGAGAAAGACTGCAGTCTCATTCTTTCTTTCTAGTCAGTATCCAGACATAATTCGCTTACCTGAAAAAATAGAAATACGTTATTAATATGTAAATTACTACAAAATAACCTAATCATACTTAGGCCTGCTTGGATAAGCGTTACTCAATGAAAGTAGTAATTAGTCCATTAGTTTAATTAGATTCATAATGCAGTTTACCCTTCTTGTACACTAATCACGTCACATTTTTAGCTAGATATGAAATTCGATGCTCAAGTGATATTATCAGTACACATTCTGAAACAATAATTTCTGTACACATTTTTGCATTTCTTGTGCACTAAAACTGTACACATTTCACAGAAGGTGTGTACAAGAAGTGTGTTTATTTTTACACTGTAGTAAATGTATTTAAAATACAAGAAATCACATGATTCTCGGTCACAAAAGCAAAAAATATAAGTGGTGTTTGCTATTGAAGTGAGAAAAGTAAATTGGAAACAATACTTTACTACAAGTTATAATTGGCGTCAAAGCGATAACACAGCCAAGCTGCTCTGGAAGACATTTAAGATAATATGATAACTCCAAACTATATCCTTTCACAATATACAGAAAAGAAACACTGCAATAACTATGTTACAATTAAAGGAAGCTGAGGATAGAGAACCAAATGACAAAGATGAGTAGCCAAATAACAGTCACAGGATGAATGTTTTCGCATGTCGTCTTGTAATCAAAAGGTTCCTGGTTCGATTCTAGGCTCGGAATTCATGTTAAACTAAAAGTCTTGTCCTTAGAAGCCCATATCCGAGAATAATCAATGGTACACACCCTTAGTTCACCTTATCCAGAAACCCTGGGTGATAGACCTTCCTACACAGTAAAATATGCCTGTGTTAATTCAACACTTTTCGGTGTCCGAG
Source organism: Lepisma saccharinum (assembly GCA_022664845.1). Lineage (NCBI taxonomy): Eukaryota > Metazoa > Arthropoda > Insecta > Zygentoma > Lepismatidae > Lepisma > Lepisma saccharinum. The sequence continues at coordinate 9,605 of JAGDQP010055252.1, forward strand.
CATAACTACCACTTCTTTCTCTTAAATCAACACAACAAACGGTATTGTTTAGACTTGAGATGTTTGTTTGTCGCAATCTCAATCGCTCACTGTCATAGAAATGAAACATATTGTCAATAAATAAGAATTCTGAAATTTTGTGTGTGTTTGGGGTTCAGCAACATGCGCGTATGTTGATCCATATTCTTGAATTCTAGTGTTTTTTTTTTTTTATTTAACCCAGACGGTAAGACACTGAACTTCTAACTCAACAACCTAGGTTTAAATCTCGCTACAGCCGTAACTTTTTTATTGCTATAGTACAATACCAAAATCAACACCACATGTTCTGTTGATTTAACACAAAAAAGATGGTAGTCACGCTGGGACACCGAAAAGTGTTAAAATTAACACAGGCATGTTTTACTGTGTACAGCGTGTGACATGACCACAAATCATCACATATGACAATTTATAGTCATTTCCTGTGTATATAACGTACCTGGAAACAATGTTTTGACCACAACTTAGTTGAAGAGGGGCGAGGACTTAAAACATTTCTGAGCTTGGACAAGTCCATTTAACCTTAGGCATGCTACAAAATAACTGCTGTTATTTGGAAGTAATTGCGCGCTCTTAATTTAATATATACACGATAAATTACATTGATCTTATAGCGTTGTGTTGATAGTTACATTTCGTTTCCATCATATACCGCCACATTAAGCTGAGGCATAATCAAATATTAGCCGACAAGGAAGCAGAATGTCTCAATAATTCTTGTTGACAGCCTTAAAAGGTCTCAAAGTACATTGAGAAAAAATCGGATTATAACTAAGCGAAACATGGTAATATTTTAATTTCCTTTAATTTCAAATTCGATTTTTTAAATATTGATTTGTTAGATGATGTAGAACAAGTGTACAAAATTCTCCCTTCAGAAAGACATGATTATACTTCTTGCGTAAACACAGGATAGAGAAAATGTTTTAACAGTATGGATGGAAATTTAAAATTATTTCTTTCTTATTTCTCTAAAACTATAATTGAGCAAAAAGCTTTTCAATGCTTACCGACTGCGAATTTTCTACAAAATTAAAAATCTTCTTGGGAAGAAAAACTTGTGAACTTTTTTCTTCATTGAAAGAAAGTCTATTTTTCTCCTTTTTTTGGATACGAATTCTCGACTTTCTTTCTCCTTTACTTCTAGATTTTGCTTTCGCAGGTTCTAAAATACTACTTTCTATTACTTGTCGGCTCTTCTTTTCTTCTATCTTAGTTTCTGCACTACTACTTTCTTCAGAAAAAAAAACAGTTTTATATCTCTTTCTCAATCTCTGAAATGGCTTTCTCTTATACAAACTTCCATGTCAAGTTTCTTTACTCAGACAGGGCGATTCAGAAAACTTTCTGAATATTACTGAAAAGCACTCTTCTATTACTCTTCCTTTCGTCTGGACTTTTTACTGAATACAGGCATTCAACTTTTTTTTTCATTTTTTTCTATTTTAATTTCCTCCTCTGTACACTTCCCTTTATTTATACAATAGAGGTCATCAGAGACATTAAAACGCCGAAAGAATCCTTTAAAGTTTAAGTTTTTTCGTTAATTATAATTTCACCTACGTGCAGATAAGAAAATATTAAAACACGTTTTAAGGAAAATTGCAGTGTTACAGAAAAAAAATTGTTACAAACTTTGGGAGGTGAATCCTGACACCGAAACAACGAAAAAGGCCCATATAAACAAGGGTCGAATTCAGTTTCCTTTTCGAGATACATGATTTCCAACTTTTTGGAGTCCAAAATCTACTCTTTTCAATAGCAAATACAATGAATATTTCGCCATAAATATGAAACTATACACTAAAATAAAACTTTATTTTTTAGAAGGTAATTTGGATCAATACAGTGGATATTAAGAATTAAAAAGTTATGCCATCGGGTGGTAGTGTTGCCAGCTTGGTATATGGTTCTATTTTTTCAAACGATACTACGTCAGTTTATTGGATATGTGGTATCCGCTAGAATGTAAAGCACACAACGCAGTGTTGAAAACTGTGAATGTTATACCAGGTCAAGTGTGAAAATTTGCCATGATTATTTATTGACATTTTGTTTTACATGGCGAAGTTAAGGCCCTTACGGCCTTTTCTACTACTCAACCATGAATTTTGGTAACCACTAGTAATGTATCTTCAAAAGAAGGCGCAAACTTTCACAGTTTACAACACTGCATTTTGTGCTTTACATATGTTGTTTACCATCACTAGAGTGTCATTTGAAAATAATAAAGGATACACCAAGCTGGCAACACTGACCACACGATGGCATCATTTTTTAACTCTTTATATCCACTGTATTGATTCAAATCACCTTCTAAAAATTAAGTTTTATTTTAGTGTTTATTTTATTTCAAATTATTCATTGTATTTACCATTACAGGAAGTAAATTTTGGGCTTCAAGTTGGAAATCCTGTTTCTCAAGAACGAATTGAAATTCGACCCTTGTTTACATGGGCATTCATTCCGTTTTGGTGTCAGGAGTCACCTCCTAAAGTTTGTAAGCATTTTTTCTTTGCACCCTGCATAATAGAGAAAAAATGCGACAGAGTGAAAACTGCATTTATATATATATATATATGAATGTTGACCCAAAAGGCTTCTGCCACTAACTGGGAGGAGACCGCTTAATTCCTCTTGCTGAGACTTAAGGGAACCGACCGGGGTAGACGCCTAATGTCCAATCCATACGTTCACGTCGTGGGGCCTGTTAGTACCCAAGCAACTGCTTGGCAAACGAACATGGATGGGCTGCTCACCAACCCGCATTAGCTGACAGCGTGGTGAGTCAAATGTCAGCACCCCTCCTTTTTTTACATATGATGGTACAAGCAAGGAAACAGCCTCGGAGGTCCTCATTGCCCGGAGGACGGAATGCAGCTGGCAACGGCAGCGGTCAGTCCTGCAGGAAGTCAGAGGGTCAAAATGCCCGGGTTTGGACTGTAGACTGCCAGGACACCGACACGGGAACTCGAACGGACCAATACGTGGCGACCCTCAACTGTAAGTCACTTGCAGGAGAGGACAAATTAGAAGAACTGCAGAATGAACTTAAGAGGATTAAGTGGGACATCATAGGACTATCAGAAGTGTGGAGGAAGAATGAAGAACAGTTGGAACTACCGTCAGGGCACACGTTCTACTTCAAAGGAACAGAAACTGGAAAAGCGACAGGCGTTGGCTTTATAATTAATAAAGACCTGAAGTCACGAATCACAGAAATTGAAGGAATTTCAAATAGAATCGCACGGGTAGTAATAAAAATTAACAAGAGATACAGTATGGAAATTATACAAGTGTACGCTCCAACAACCTCGCACCCGGAGGAGGAAGTCGAAGACCTATACGAGGAGATACAGAAGATTTTGGATAGTAGCAAATCGCATTACAAAATTGTAATGGGAGACTTCAATGCGAAAGTAGGAACCAACCAGAGCAGTGACACGAAAGTGGGAAACTTTGGATTTGGCAAAAGAAACAAGAGAGGAGAGAAGTTAGTGGAATTCTCAGAAGCCAACAGACTGTTGATTTCC
>JAGDQP010055253.1:1604-13179 GCA_022664845.1 Lepisma saccharinum
TACAATTTCAGTAATGTATAAACTTTTATACCAGTTTAAAAATAGCAATATTTACTAATTTACATTTGTTAATGTAAATTAACATTTCAATTTCTTTAAAAAAAAAATCTTATTTTTAATTTTTAATATATTTTTTATATAATAATAAACGTACAAGCCTTACCCCATCTAAAATCAAACAGATAAGAGTAAAATTGGATTAGTCATCATTGTTTTGTATTGTAGTTGTACTATATATTCTTGTAATTACACTTTTTAAGTATCAGTCGGTCTTTGGTTGGGGATTATTAAAAAAAAATTTTTTGGTGCAAAGATGTGAGAGTATAAAACATAAGAATGTCTAGAATATTTTTTGACTGTCTCTTTCTCTGCCATTAGTCTCTTTTCTTAGGAGTGATTTACCACTCCTAGCTCTGAGAGCATTAAGCAAATATTCAAATACTTCGGGAATATGAATTGACAACATGGAAGCTACACGACTCCAAGGACAGAGTTAAGAGCGCTTCAGCATTAAAGAAACCATTTTAACATTGTATCAAAACACTTTTAGCATCGGATGTTGTAAGGAAGAGGTATGAAGGAAGACACTTGTCGTGATAAAACCGTTGCGGGAATATGATCCAACCGTTGGGTAATGACAATAGGTGAAGGGCGGTGGTGGTGGTATGAGAATTATGGTCATCATCTTAAAAGCCGCCATCTAGGATTCGGCTCAAGAATTTTGGAGGGTCATGTGAAAAATCAGTTTAGGCTAACTTGTTCCCAGAAATTCTAATATGAAGACATTTTACACCTACGGTTTTTTGTTTAGGATATATAAATTCTAGAAGTTACAATTTGGCATCCTACAATATGTGCTCAATTTGTTGGCAATTTTAGTGAGTATACAAAACCAGTCGTTTTTAAATTCCTCATGTGCACTGGGTCAACACCGGGATCAACGGTGGTGCAGGTTTGGTGGATTCGTTGCTGGGGATTTTAAAAGCGACTGGTTTTGTGAACCCATCAAAATTGCCAACAAATTGAGCAGATGCTGTAGGACGCCAAATTTTAACTTCTAGAATTTCTGTATCCTAAACAAATAACCGTACGTGTAAAATGTCTTCTTATTTGAATTTCTGGGAAGAAGCTAGCCTAAATTCAGTTGACACTTTCCTTGCATTGTGATCAATAAAGGTGTAGTGTCTCGATATTTATATGGTCCAATACTTTCCTTAACTTGTTCTCAGGTCTGTCTTTAAGTCAATTATACAATGAAAATAGTCAAGTACCATATTTCTTGCAGTGTTTTGAAGTTGTCAGCAAGATAGGTGAAGGAAGCTTCGGAGAAGTGTTTAAGGTCACGAGCAAGGATGACGGTAAATTTTACGCGGTTAAGAAGACTATTGGTGAATTTATTAATAACTCCGATAGGTAAGGAGGAAGTAGACTTTTTTTATTATTATTATTTTATTCTGTGTGATTCTTAGAATGTTGATGTTTACCTGAAATGTATCCCTCACACATAATACTTTCTGCAACACCCAACAGATTAGGCAGTTTCTTTATCCTGTGAGCGAGTGTTTCATGAAGAGAACGTCTTGAATAGTCTTGTTGCTCTCATGGCTAGTTTCTTTTTATCTGCAGTACCCTCCAATAAGTTCAGTTGAAGCCAGGGTTTGAAAAAAATCAGCCCACCTGCGCCCAGGCGTTTTTTTTTTTTCGGGTTTTAGAAATAAAATTTGAATGCATGTAAATGTCAAGCTGTGTACAGACCTCAGCCGGTAACGGTGTGTCACTACTGTTGAATCAGGAGGCTTGGAGTGGACCTGTTGTGTGGGGGGAGAGGAGCTCACTTCATAGTATGTGCACTGGATTCATGCCCCAGTGTGGTTCGGAGCCGAAGGTAATTGTAGGTCTCGGCATTCCGAAGAGACTGAGGAAAATGAGGGAGAACTCCATTTGCGATGATCTCACTGATACGCCTGAGTAGGGTGATTTTTTTTTAAATCTTAAGGCCTTTAGGCAAATTTGGCTCAGGCCGAATGAATGATGATGGGGGAATTGGTGGAATAAAGAAAGCGACAGGAAAACCCGAGAAAACTCAACACCATAGTGTATGGGCACGAACCGGGATCGAACCAAGGACCCCACGCACCAGAGTTGAGCGCTCTACTACTGAGCCACCGCGGCCCGAGTAGGATCTGAATTGTCGCTCAATCTTACCAGTTTCACATGGCCGTCCAGCACACCAACCACCAGACCACAATAGACGGTGTAACCATATTTTTTTTTTCTTTATTCTCATGATTTCCTGATTAGCTCTGTGTTCTGGATAATAAATGCTCAGGGGTGGACTGGTAACCAACCTTCGTGGTGGTGAGCGTTAGTTACGCGTGGGCCCCAAAAAGAACTTTCAGGGGCCCTTAGAGTACTGATCAGGTATCAATACAAAGTATTAAGTAAATATAGTGCCTTAAAAGAATATGAATTATTAAAGCACTTACTTTTAAACTTTACATGGCGTCTTCTTTGCTTTTTGTGAAGGACCTACAGTAGACCTTTTAAGATTATAACTGGAGTTCTGTCTTTATGTTGGTCAAAATGTCATGTCAAAATTGCTAATTTTGAAACACTTCCAAGACAAAAAAAGGGGGGGGGGAATTCCCTGCCGGGCCAGTCAGTCCGCCCCTGCAAGTGTTGAATCAATATTATATCTGTTTGAAAATTTACATTATTATTGATAATATTTGTAGAGTGTAGTAATTTTACACTGAATTTGTTACGACAAAGACGTAAATTATAATTTTATGATAAACTTCAACAGTAATGCCATTTGTAAGTAATTGCAAAGATTACAAGTAAAGAGCATCAAAATGTATAATCTTTTTAGTTGGAAGAGTTAATTAGTTCTAGTCGGTTACGAAATCAACAGATGGAAGGTAGTTTTAGTTTGGAGTACTGACTGAGGTCCAAACTTTCTTGTATTTCAATATCACAAAGGTAAAATGTTGTAGACTTTAGACAGCGATATTATTCTACAATTAGAATTAGAGTCGTGATTGTATTCTAACAATCTAAATTGCAATGGTTTTCTTTATTATGCACTTCTGTAAAGTGCCCTCATTTCAGGATTATTAAAAGACAAAATGAATGAAAAACCCACTGGGTTTTTAATTATTTTTTTTTCAAGTGGGCCCAACTGGACCCTTGGCAAGCCCTGATTGAATCCAGAATACATGTAGTCACAGGGCTTACCTAGTCTCTGAGCTGTAGGTTTGATGAATGTGGTTTCTCAGCGAAGTAGCACGGAGAACATGTTAAAATCTATGACTGCTTGGTTCCGGTAAGGAATATAGTTTTAAAAGTAGAATCAGATTCATAAAATGTGACAGATGGCAAATTTTTCCGAGTTCAAAATTTGCACCACTGACATTACTGATCTACGTTGGAGGAGGAACATATGAGACGCAAATTTGAAATCTATTAAAGTGAAGATTGCTTCGTTATTACCATATTGTATTGCATACCGAACTTAGGAAGTACACCAATCGACCATGTTCTATGAATGCGTATCCACCATCTTTTCTCTAAATTTTAACAGCCAAGTTATTACCACGTTCATGTTTATAATTATTTGGTCATAAGAAAAAAAAAACAAAAATAAATGTACCGCCCCTGTGCGATACGCAGCGCTACACATATTCTCGACCAACGACACGAAGTGAGGTGAGGTGGTCGATCCCACGCTCGACCGCCTTTACTTCCCAAGGTGCCCAGGAATGTCAAGGATACTCTGGTACTCAATTTGATAGCAGGCTGAGTGCACCTCAGAGCGCCAGGCTTTGGAGCACTGAAGAAAAGTCTCTAGCGTCCTGGTCGGGATTTAAACCCGGGCTTCTTAATTTGTAGTCAGACGCACTATCGCCTGAGACACGGCGACTTCATTTATTTTGTCATAATATAATCTAACCTAACACAGCCTTACACTGCAGTACAAATAGAATATTATTACGACCTTGGTTGTTTTTTTAGGGTATTTGAAAATGTACCCTAAAAACAGTACTAAATAATTACGAGGTATGCCTTTAATTAAGCATTTTATAAAATTGTTATTTGTGAATATGTATTCTTTTTCAATGAGGCTCATTCCACAGCATTGTTTAGTCTGTGATGAGATTAAGATTTTGACAAGTCACCTTATTTTGCATTTTCAAATTATTAGACTTGAAGGACCTCACATATGCTTGTGCAAAGTTAAGGACAGGGGTTTAGGTACAAGGTTTTAATAGTGTTTAGTCCTGTTAACGTAGATAATACATAACGCTGTACTTCTAGTAGAATTATGTTTTTCTAGACTTTGATGATAAATCAGTTTGACATTTAAAATGGCGTATTTGAATCTTTGATATGATTATTTTTGTCTATTTGTTCGTGAAAACACAAAAACAATGGCGTGCAATAACATTAACCATGCATGGTACAGAAAAGAACGAATGTTTGTAAACCATCATCAAATTTTACTCATTGCACTTTATTACGTTGTCATTGTGTCCGGTGTGAGTATATGCTTTAAACATATTTACTCTCTGCTTTCCTTCTGGTGGACAGATGTTCCTCTTTGAGCAACATATGATGCTAAAAGCCGTGAACAATATTTTCGCGTAACAATACATACGCTTTATCAGTTGGTTGGAAAGGTAAGGAAATACGGGGAAAAGGAAAATCATACGTTCAGTTCCCTTCAGTATTGTATTATTTCTTCTCATACCCCCTCCTACAATAGCACCGAGCGGCCGTAGTTCACTTCGTGGAGCGTTGGCTTAGCAATCGGAAGGTCCCGGGGACGATAACAGCTGGCGCTCATTCTGACTGAGGAAAACCTCAGTCATAGCTGGCAAAAGGTGTCGAGATGGTACCTACTAAGTCGGTGCTGGCCGACTACCTTCCAGCATCGTCTCCCCCACCCTATCCCGGCCTGAGCCATAGCTGCATATAGGCCAAAACTAAATTGAAAATCTACAATAGCCATAACCTTGCTCTATTTGATACATACAGTTAGTTTTCTGTATAGGTTCTATTTTGAGACGGTTGCATTCCATCGGACAGTTTCCGGCGCTTTCTCCATCGTTCTGACGTGAACAGTCGCCATATTCATATGCAAGTTATATTTTGTTGACAAGGTGATACGTACTACTTGACCCCAATTTTCCTTGTACCCATATTTTCTTACGTTTAAAGCCAACTGATGAAGCGTGCGTATTGTGACCCAAAAAATATTTTCCGAGTTCGTGTTTTTAATTTTTGTGTGTGTGTAACATATGTTGTTTAGAAAGGAACAACTGGTTACCAAAAAAGTAAGCAAATCACGTTTCTCTTATACGAAACCAATTATTTGTGCTTGTTCACATAATTTTGATGTTTTTTTTTTTAAATAAAAAGAGAAGGTAACTTGTTTTATTTTTAAACAGGAAACGGAAGCTGAAGGAAGTGGATAAGCATGAGCAAATAGCTAATCACCCGAATTGCGTGAAACTTTATAAAGCATGGGAAGAAGGTGGATTTCTGTATTTGCAGCTTGAGCTATGTCGGAGTAGTCTTGAAGAATATACACGCTTAAATCCTGAACCTTCTGAAGATTTTATATGGCAGTGCCTTTCCGATATCCTACTGGTAAGTTTGTTTAATATACAGGCTTCTTTTTTTGTATACTGTTTGTTATTCATTCTTAGTTTTGATAAGTCCCTATTTACAAGCAACTTATCTCACTTTTATGCTATGCTGCTTGGAGTAAGTGAAAAGCAGATCATGCAGACTGACACACTTAGAATGTATATACGTACATAGGGAATGTAATATATCGAAAAAAGTGTTATACACTTGGTCATAATGGTTAGTGACAGGAGTGAATGAATCCGTAGTTATTATCTTGGTGATTAAGCTTGTTTTTACTAATTGATGTTTTCAATTTGAAACGGCGGCTTTGTCGGAAATCAACACGGATATTTTATGAAGGAAAACTGTAACCATAGTAGAGTAATTTTTTTTTCTCTCTGGGCGTCTACAATCCGTCTGTCTTTAATTTTAGTCTTTTTTTTTTTTTGTGGCAGAAGAAAAGTCTGCATATTTTTCGTATGGGAATCGTCGATTTGAATTTGAATTTTTATCTGAAGCATTCAGGCAACTTTGGCTCAGGTCGTATGGATAATGATGGCAGAACTTGTGAAACGAAAAAAGTGGGAGAACCCCCGACAAAATCCACGCACACACTGTTCGTTCACCACACAGCCCACATGGCATGAGCTGGGATTGAACCGAGGACCCCCAAGCATCAGAGGTGAGAGCCTGAGCCATCGCGGCCTCGTATTCACAGCGAATCGTATTGCTGTTTCCGACTTTTTTCTTTACCGCGGAACATTACACATTATTACCAGAACAGGAATTGACGACATTGAATTGCATTGTTGGACAGAATTTTAAGGTCAATAGGCGTTATATTTTAACAACACTATATTGTAGATACCATTCCAGCATTTTTATGAAACTGAGGAAGATTTATTTATAATACATTACTATGTGTTTCCTGCTTCTATTTATAAGTATACTTCAGCTTTGTTGCTTTCGTTACAATATATATTTTGGGAAAACTTACGTTCTATGTACTCACACTTGTAACATTCATCAGCAAAGTAGCCATAGTGAACCATAGAGGAAATGATAACGGACCGAGTTTTCTTACTGATCATCGACTTCGCTTCCTTGTCTGTATAGTTGAAGGGTTCAGCAAAAGACCACACTGTAAATACTGTACCTCTGAATTGAGCTCCAATTCAGGGTTTAGACGGGTGGTTCTTTTCCACCCAGTTAGGGGACAGATTAATAGAAACAAAAACGATGGTAAAATATGAATCCCTGTGCCCGTCACTGGTTCTCAAAAATTGGGAGTACATTTTAGTACCTATTTTTGAGAGGCAGTGACGGACCCAGAGATTCATATTTTATCTTTGTTTTTGTTTCTATTAATCTGTTCTCTCCCAAGTACTGGGAGGCAAAGAACAGTCCCTCTAAACCCAATTCTGGGTTCGCCACTGCTTCGCAAAAATTGGGAGCACGAAATTCCATTCAGAGGTACAGTTTTTACAGTGTAGGCTAACCCACAATTTTAACTTTTTGAGGAAAAAGAGAAAATGCGAACAACAAGCTGCGAAGGACATCAGCCGTCTTCATCCTTCGGCTTCTCTCGCACTCTATGGCTAACCCACACCAAGCAGTGATTCGGGCAAAAGTCTGTAGATGGCAGTAGTATACTATTCCCATTGTGTGGGTTAGCCTAGACTCTTGTTGAAACCTTCAATTTTTAAATACAGCTGAATTATGAGCGTGTTTCTAACTTATATTCTCATAGAGGCAAGGGCTTAGTGACTCAAGTATCATCCCAATGTTCGTCTGGTGAGGGTGAAGTTTAACTAAGGGAAAACTTTCCTGCGATGTTTGATTATTTAATTTGAGTTGCAAGTCAAGCGTGTGGTGTTAATGAATCAAACCTACTTAGTATTTTGACAGTAAAATTGATTGTCCAATGTGTTTTCATAGTGCTGTAAAGAATGTTGAATCATCCATAAAGTATTCTTTATTATAATTATTATAACCGAAGTGAATGTGTTGGAACATCATTTGTTTTCCCGCAGTGTCAGTGCTGATGCATGAAATAAGTGAAATAGTTTTGTGTCTTGTCTGGCCTCTCTCTTTTACTGCGATGTGTGTGTGTATATGTATGAAAATCATAATTTTAATAGTTTGTGTCAGTTGTCTAATACTTTTCTTCTGTAAACAATTTTCAAAAGCACTTACTTTCCTATCCTATTATTAGAAACAGTTACAAGTATTTGAAAAAATGAATAGGTATATTGTGTAACGCACTATTTATGAGCTTTTGTAACGCACTATTTATATCAGATTAGATATTTCTCATCTACAGCAGTGAAGCTCGAGAGTAGTCGTAGTAATAAGAGTCGTCGAACGTTCTGAAGGACAAACCATCTTAGTTTAAATAACATATATATTAACTATTTCTCTTCTTTCCAGTCTTTCTCGTAAATGTACGATTGCATGTATGTTCAGTGTGAATGTTGTAGTAAAAGTTGGTTATGTCATTTCTTTTCTAGGCCGTAAGACATTTACATGATAATAATCATATCCATCTTGATATTAAACTTGACAATATCTTCATGGGCGTTGACGGAAGGTTCAAGTTGGGGGATTTTGGAATAGCAGTTGACTTATCTAAGGTATAGTAATTGTTTATAGGTCCTGTAACTTGTGCCTTGCACTTTTAGGAACTTGTGCATGAAATTCCAAAATGTATGTGTGTAAGTATGCTTCTTTTAGTGTCTTTAGTTTTATGGCATGAAGAGGGTTCCCACGCTTCCTGGAAAACTACGGGATCTTTTTATTGGTCCTGGATTTTTATTTTAAAATTAAGATGTCTTTAACTGTAAAATATCTTTCTTTGGACTAGAGCAAATGCGATAATAAGGGAAAAGAACTTTGTGACAATATTCAAACTTCTTACAATTCTCCGAAAAGGTGCTGAGAAACAAAGCGAATGAATCACAGGATTTGGACATGGAGGTTGTTCAAGTGCAAACGGAAGTAAATCGGCTCTAATTGCTAATAAAGGCATGGTCTCATCAGTTACTCTGTGTATTCTCATCAGTTTAATTTTGGCTGCTTTGGTATTACATGACCAAGATCTGAATAGATCCGTAACTGAGGACGCTAGTGTTTGTTTTAACTTTCTTTTCAAGGACATACGCAGTGTTACCAAAGGTATAGTCGAGAAAGTATACCCTAAAACGTACTCCTTAAGATTTTGAAACTTGCATTTGTGTGAGACTGCTATTCTCTCTTTCTTGAAGGTTCCAACTAGCAATTGTGGGAGGGGCCGAAATATCATTTAGGTGTTTAACAGCATGTGTTAGCGACAAGGAATCGGTGGGGCGGAAAGCAAACGTACTTGTTCAAGGTTAAAGGTCGTTGCATTTGAGAATGACAGTATAGAAGAAAATTGCTCTCACGTGTGTGTTACTATCGACAGTGTTTGTTCTGTTTAGTAACTATTTCCTGCGCTTATTTTCTGTAAGTGTGTGAGAGTGAAGACTCACTTTGTTTTTCTCGCCGGAATAGGAGAGAAGAGAAGATGAGAGAAGGTAGTCGATCAGGACCTCTTACAAAGGTACAATTCCAGTATTCGCCTTCGCCTGGTGTGGCTGAGGAGTGAGGACAAAACCTAGACAAACCCATGAAGGCTGGGTAAAAGTATTGCTAGCATACGTCAAGGTAGAAACTAGAAAACTATTTAAAGAGATGTAAGGGATAGGGAGAGGAAGTGGCAAGCATATAAGTTTTTTTTTTTATTAACACAGTTTTTTCACTTCTTACTCGAGTCACCTGCCCTCTTCTTCCCATATGTGGTTTACAACAACAACAAACATACTTTCTTAATAATGAATATATTTCAATTGTAATGTAATTTTTGATATCTTGCTCCTAAAATTAATGCAAAACAATTAGCAACAACATTTCTTGGATGGCAACACTTCAAGCGAGACGCGAAGAGTAGCAACACATCTGTGCTTGTTTACTGTTTCGGCATGGTTCGTCGGTAGTTTCAAAACTCGCCACGTCTGTTTAGATCTTGGTGGGGTAGTACACACAAATTTAATCTATTAGAAAGAATTTATAGTGTTAGTCGTCTTTTTTTCTTGACATAAGTTAGCGAGTCTACTTTTTTTTCTCTGATAGAAGCGTTATCTGTGTGTGCATTTGATTCTTTTTTTTTTATTGGAAATATAAAGTAAATCGTAAGTGTAGATTTTTTTTCTAACTGTACAAAAAGAACTGGATAATCCGGGTGGCTGTAAGGAGTTGTTCAAGTTGCTTTCGTTGTTATCATAAGGTCTAAATTTGATTAAGCATTTCCTTTTATATGTTCTTGGCATAAGGAAAAAGTGGCATTTAGTCCTGGAAAAGTCCTGGATTTAAATTTGATAAAAGCGTGAGAACCATGCATGAATTATGTAGCTACTACTATCGTAATAGTGTGATTTATTGTTTTAAACTTCCTGCTGCATAGACCAACAAATCTTTTGGAATGTGTTTATTATTGATGTGTTGAGAGGTGTGAATTTCAGCATAAAGATGAAAGCAAATTGGGGTGCTTTCGTTGTTACACATTGGTGGGGTTTTAGTGCTTGATGATATGTTTGTCATTCGGTGTATTCCACAAACCTCATTCAAGCTACTAGGGTAGTCACTGACTTTGATATGGGATCTCCCTCACGTAAAGTTCACCAAGAAGAGCTGTGAAAGCGGGAGGTATAGCGAAGCGGAGATACCGAAGCTAGGAACTACCTCTGCCAGTTTTGCAAATTGCCCCTTTAACGAATTCTTACATAAGAATATTTCATTTTTATTCGTAATTCTTTCTGCCAAAATTTCCATTGGTTTTCATAACTAGTAAAATAGAGGCACATAAAAATATCCGCATATATTACACAGAAAGGATCATTTCTGGTAATATAAATCCACCAGTAACATCATATATGTATACAAGCGAAGGTGCAGTGAGAGGTGGGATGTCACGGGCGGGAGGAAAGCACATTATTTCGTCATATGTGCAGTTGATTTCGAGACAACGAAGTGTGAATGTCAAACAAAATTCACGAAAAAATCGTTGTATACTACCTAAAATCTCCAGTTCCTAGGTTTCTCTAGTTCGTCAGTGGATACAAGATCTTACATGCTTCACAACTGACGGAAAGCTTATCTTCTGTAAAGCATGAAATAAGGAGGCTAGTATAACCTATTTTTGCATTAAATTTTGTTTTAGCCTGTTTTTTTTCGGAGGGGGGTGGTACATTTTCCATGTTATATGTTGAGGTGTATTTAGAGGGAGTTCCCCCTCCCAGTCAAATCAGATTTTTATTTAAAATTCGTATAATTTTATTCAGATTGTATGCATTTTATGTAAATTTCATACCCAGACGCACCTCGGACCCTCCCCCTCCCCCCGGAATCAAAGTTGATATAGTTTTAAAATGTCTTTAAACATGCTCGTATTTACATCTATCGTTCGTTGTCAATTTCGAATATTTATGGCCTTTAAACATTTCAGGTTCAGGTCTGAATAGGGTGGGAGAGAGAATGTTTGAGGGCAGTTGACCAGGGCTTGCTTAGTAGGTACCATCCTGACATTTTCTTGATGTGACTGAGGAAAATCCCTGGAAAAACCCTATCAGGATGAGCGATAACTGGGTTCGTTGCAAGTACCTTCCGAATGCTAAGCCAACGCTCGACCAACTGGGCTACGGCCGTTGTGTGCTGGGAAGTTCGAGTGTCTATGTAAGTTCAGAAAGTCAGAGCTCAGTGCAACGTAAGAACGAGACGTTTTAATAGGAGACAGTGCAGGTGACAATGGGTGTAAGTGGTGTAACTTTAACCCACAGCAGGTCTACCAAAAAACAAAAGTATCAGAACACCTCTTCCCACATAGAGTGTGTACCTGTCTGATTGGCTTCCCAAACCTTAAAGAACA
>JAGDQP010055254.1:660-13179 GCA_022664845.1 Lepisma saccharinum
TCTGGGTCAGATTGGAGGATTAGGAAATTAGAATATAGGATTTGTTTGACCTAGGTTAGTTTTAGGATGGAACTGGGTGATTAGAGCCGGTGGGTTGGATTTTTGAGTGGGTTGAGTGTGTGAGGATGCACGGCTGATTTGTTTGGTCACAAGACTAGCCAAATGCGTTCGGTAGGAGAATTATAGATGGCTACAATGGGTCGGCCTGGGTTACCTGGTTTGTGGATAGGGGAGGGGAAACGATTCGGAAAGGTGCCATCTCGGTGTTTCCTGGTGTGACTGAGGAAAAACCCTGGAAAAGCCTCAGTCAGGATGGTCGGCCGTTCGGATCGAACCCATGACCTCCTGAATACTACGCCAAGGCTCTACCACCGAGCTACGTAGGCTCGGTAAGAGTGAAATATAAAATGGTGACCATAATGAACGTATCTTCCAACATAGCTATTTAGTTTTCTCTCCATCAACTATTTTTAAAAAATCCATTCTTTGCCTAAAACTCTCCACGCTCATGGATTCAATTTGTTTGCCTCGAACACTCTCTTAGCTAAATTTACATGCCATTATGTTTTACAAGAACATACAAGAACGAACACCAACTTCGGCAACAGATTTCCAGCTACACTGCAACACAAATTAATATGTCATATGACTCACTTATCGTTTAAAGATTTCTGAGATGATTCAAGGTGGCCACTTTCAAGACAGTCGTCATTAATGTCATGCCCTCTATAACATCTAGCACCTCCTATATCCAGTTCCCATTGATAGTTACGATATTTTTAACAGTTTGTAGGAGGAATTTTCTTACTCTACATTTTATTTACATGTTCTCTATGTTTCACGTTTCCCGATCCCTTTGTC
Source organism: Lepisma saccharinum (assembly GCA_022664845.1). NCBI lineage: Eukaryota > Metazoa > Arthropoda > Insecta > Zygentoma > Lepismatidae > Lepisma > Lepisma saccharinum. Next base: position 1,522 of record JAGDQP010055254.1, read on the forward strand.
TTGTTTGTTGGCCGTTTATGCTATAAATAACTGTGAGGTTTTCCTACGAACTGTACCTGTACACCAAGTTTCACCACAATCGGGCTTTCTCTGATAGTGGGCGTTCCTCGTGAGAGACGAGTAAACAAATCCATATGAATCAATAGAATTACATGTTAGAATATGAAAGGGATGATTAGCAGCGTACTGCGTACTGAAAACGTTGTACATGGATAGTGTTCATTCTCTATACCTCTTCCGAATTTTAAATATGGAAAAAACACACGAAAGCAGAACTGCCCCACAAATTTGGGTAAGCACGAAACTATTTATAGAATTCTATTGGAAGTAATCCGTATTTTGAGTAACGTCAGGCACAACGAGATTAAAAAAAAATCTAGGAACAGATGAAAGCAGAGAATTCCACTGTCAATAACGGTAAAGTGCAAAAAAGATTGTGTATAAAAGTAACATTTACCTATTCTGAATCATCCCCTGAGAATTTTCTCACATATACAGTATGTGGCAAAACAAACAGTACTGAAATGTGCGCATGTCTGACGCGCATGCACGTTGTGGGAGAAGCTCGTGACGCCTTCTGTTGTCCTTAGTTGTGTTGAGAGTAACGCAGAGTGCTGTTGGCGTGGCGATAATGGTCCTCAACAGAGGAGAAAGTGTTTATCATGTAGTACTATTTCCGGTCATACGGAGTGGGGCGTCAGAATGGACCGAGCTTGAGTCATTATTGTCCCATGTTTGTGGGATTTGCGTTGTTTTTGTTGTACAGAGCAGTGACAATGGATGCAGCAAGACGGAGCTACAACCTACACGAAGAGCGGTTCACTTGCTCTTCTGCAACAACACTTTGGAGATCTCTAACTTCTCGTGGAACGGTTTACCTGCACCCTTCTCACTTCCTGGATCTCACGGTCCCCGGTAGCTACATATGGAGTATGCTCAAGAATCCGATTTGTGGTCGGACGACCCGCCTAGAGGTGTTCCTGAATTACCGGAGAAGATAGAGGCCTTTTTCCTCTCGTTTCAGCAACCTAAATTCATCAACATGTTCAACAATCTGCAGAATTGTTATGAGCACTGGATGCGACGTGAGGGTGGACATTTTGAACATTTACTGTACCTATGCACTTAGATATATTTGCCGTAGTCACCTCACAAGTTCTACTGACCAATCTTGATTTCGTAGCATGGTTGTCATTCAGTACTGTTTGTTTTGCCGCATACTGTATTTTAGTTCATCCCGCAAAAAGCTTTCTCCAGGCACAAAGAAGAAATTTCCTTAGAAGTTAGGAAGGTGAAAACATGTTGAGAGAAAGTAATGGTTCGAAACGAACGCCATATATCGGGAGAACGAAGAGAGGTTAGTTTAAAGCTAGGTTCGAAACTTTTTCATAATACGGGATGTACACGGGGTTTGGTCAAGTATGAAGTGAGGTAGTGTTTAATATTTTTATCATTTTACAAACAGTGAGTTTGCTTCTTAATCATACGGATAAACTTCACTTTCGGGACCCCAGCATCCGCCAGCTACTGATAAATATGTACGCCCTACTCTATTCATTCCCTTGTAAAAAATTCACGAACTGGGGTAAAGGAATATTTAATAATCTTGATTCCGTTAGCTTTATTATTTGCTGGCTAGACTTTACTTAATAGCATCCAAAGAATGTAAAATTTGCAGCACAAATGTAACATTTCCAACGTGTGTGAAAGTGTTGAACTGAAAAATATAACATAGTTTCGAGTCACGGAAGTATGAAAGGAGAGTGAAAAAGCGAAAAGTACTTGGGACAATTTAGTTGCTTGCGTGTTGTGGATGGGCACATGAAGCGTGTGTTAAAAGTCATGCGCATCGCGTATAGTAAAGAAAATGATGTAACCTGACTTTAAATAATCCATATCCCCTCACTCGACATGTTGTCCCTATTTTTTTTTATAGCCAAATAGTGTCATTAGTAGTCCGCACGGCGCGATGTTTGTGTGTTGATCAACTAGAGTATTTAACGAAATAATAAAGACACAGTTTTCGTGACATTTTTAGTATTGCTGACTTTCACTAGAAGTTTATAGAGCGTCAGTAATAATTATTTGCAAGGGAATGAGTGGTATAGTGTGTACACATTTGTCAATAACTGGTGGAAACTGCGGGTCATCAAGTAAAATTTATCGTTTATTTTTTATTATTTATTTTCATTATCATTTACGGAATATTGTGAGTTTGTCTCAAAATCATATGGATATTCTTTACTTTCCGGACCAGAGCTTCCGTCAGCCATTGGTACATGCGTACGCTCTACATCACTCATTCCCTTGAAAATAATTCACACACAACATCCAGCAACAACCAGCAACGCTAAAAGCGTTTCGAAATGCCATGTATCATTGCTACTTCGTTAAATACGCACTCGTGTTAATCAACACGTACAAATATGGCGGCATGTGGAGGAATACTAAAGACGACACTTCATGTTATGAATGACACGTATTTTGCTAGAACAATCACAGACACATGTTGAGTAGCGAAGACAGTTAAGTCAGATTAGTATATTTTTTTATTATGCGCGATGTACCTGACTATTAACATTCACTCAATGTGCTCGCTCTAAACTCGGAAGCACCTAAAATTCCAGATACTTGTTTTGCTTTTTCACATTTCCGTAACTCCAACCTTTGTTGTTTTCCGTTTCAATGCTTTCACACACGTTGAAAATATTACACTTCTCATGTACCTTTTTTTTTTTTTTTAAGTTCTAGAAGTAAAGTTAACTTATTGCGTTTCAACACCACAACGCACTTAAAACATTCTTGTAAGTTACATTTTGGGCGATACGGAAAGTAAAGTTAATCCAGACGGGTCGTCATTAAATTCAAGGCAAACCGTCTTGCAAACACAAACTGACTTCCTGCCCCGCCCAGTACATAACGAAAAATTTTCGTACCATACCTAACTGAATCAGTAGTCAAAAAAAGTGAAGTCCTATTTATATGTTCTAATATAATTCTATCATCCTCATCATCGGAATAAGATGAATCTGAAATCATATGCAACATCTTTCACAAGTGGCAATTTTCAAAATGTTTTGAAACCAATAATTAGCGTGCTAGCTGGAAATAGAAGTATGGATTAATTTAACTACCAGTTTGCTCAGCTTAACTGTTGGTTATTCCTTTATTAGACATTCAAAAACAGATAAACCACCAGTTAGAGTTAAACTGTTAGTTACTGGTTAACTTGTACTTCAACCAGACAATGAAACACTAGCCTTGAGAGACAAGGATTATTCGGGAACACCATCCATCTTCAATGAAGAGCGTCTATGTACAACTGTGCAGAATCAGCTGAATGCAAGTACTCGACAATTTCAACAGACCTTCGCTGGTCCTCGTCTACTACCAATCTCACCTCCACACACAAAGTTTTCCTTGAAACGACGACAGGAACCATATGAGCCACCAATATACAAAGACGAAAGATATGTCCGGAGCTCCTTCAAAATATTTTAAATGACCGACTCTGGAAGCCGATTGTCACTACAGATGAAAAGTGGATTTATATTCGTACGCCATATCGCAGAAGCCAGTGGGTAACTGAAGGGCAGAAACCACAGGCTACTTACTGTAAGCCAAGACCGGTTTGATAAAAAGGTGATTATTTCAGTGTGGTGGAATTTTGATAGTGTTTTATTCTTTGAAATGATCCCAGTAGTCAATGCCAAGTTCCATTCTACCCAATTACAAAAGGTATATGAAAAATATGATATTATGAAGGTGCATTACCCTGTTTTCGTAAATTAACAAGTTAGAGCTGCGACTTTAGTACCAATTCGATCTAAGGCTCCGGTACCTTGATAGCATTTTATCCACGCCACCATTAATTTTTATAAAACAGGGTGGCAACCCCACCACCACAACTTTAGTGCTTAGATACAGTCCTCAGCGTAGAAAGTGGGACAGAGGTTGCAGTGCAGGAAGTAAATACGATTGATGGAAATGCAGGCAGCTACCGAACCATCGAAATGAGTACATCTTGCGAGCGATGGGATGCTCGAAGGTCAGACTCTGATGAAAGACGGCCTGAGCCAAAAGTGTCAAAAGGTCATGTATAAATTAAATTAAGATTTTAAAAAGGAAAGGTTCTGCAGTGGGAATTTTTGCTCTTATCAGTTTTGGAGGACGGGAGCTGAGAGTTTGCGTTTAGACAGGGGTCTACGGTAGACTACTTCAGAGCATACGGGTAAAGCTCTTTCAATCTTAGGTGACGCAGTCAGCATAGCATGCATTAGTTTGAGGAAGTTTTAGAGTTCCTGAAGGGTGGGTGATACTGAGAGAGAAGATTGGAAACAAGGAGCTCCGCGTAAGGGTCGGTTGGTGTTCTGATACTTGGCACGGTTCCACTGCTTACGGATGATGTGACTGGGATATCCACGGTCGACACGAGCTGTGGAGAGGATACCGAAATTCTGATGTAGGTCGTCAGAGGACCAACCCAGCCCTTCGTAGTTTGGTGTGGACGCCGTGCCAGATATTCACATACTGGAAAGAAGTATTTTTCTAAGTACAGGTACCAAAGTTATGTGTAATTGTGTACCATAGAACATGGCGTCTCCTAAAGACAAGTCCCGTACCAGTCCGCTCTGTCCAATTTCTCTCCTACCATGTGAAAACGCTTTTGCTAAACATTGTCGCTTTTCTATTGTGTTTCTTATGTTCGTGTACGCTTGTCTTCTTATTCTATAATGTAAATACCATTTTTACCATCTCCCCCTCAGAGGACAATGCCTGAATTCCACTGCTATTTGGACTTACAACCAACGCTTCCAGGAGCCTCTAATCAACCGAGGCTACCCATCTAAGCTTGTAACCAAACAAATTTGCAGTACATCCTTACACATTCAGCCTCCCCAACCTCCAATACCACTCCCAACCCACCGGCTCTAATCACCCAGTTCCAGCCTAAACTAACCAAGATCGAACAAATACTACTCTCTCATTTCCATATTCTCCAATGCGACCTCGACCCACAAAACCTAGGTTAGTTTTTCAGCACCCCCTAATCGTAAACACATCTTGGTCCGTACGAATCCTTCCTCGCCTCCGCCTCAAACCGGCACTCACATTTGCAAGACACCCAGATGTAGGACCTGTTCCATTTTCATCACTTCTCCCAGTCATTATCAATACTGCTAGTGGCCTGTACACCCTAAATCCCAAGGGTACATGCCACACCTCTAATGTAATATGACCACCCCGTTGGTCTAGTAGTTAGCGTTGCTAACTACGGATAGAGGGGTCCCGGGTTCGATTCCCGGCGCTGCCAAGGATTTTTTTCCCAAGGTATGAGGGTCTGGAGCGGTGCCCACCCAGCATCCTGATGCAATTGGGGAGCTGCTATGAATAAAAAATAGTGTCGATCACAGTGCTAGGCTCTCCTCTTCCAACCCGTCTGGTCAGCATGGGAGCAGTAGATCGATCTCCTCCCTCCGGGTCTTCATCCAGTAGTGGATTGAATATGGCTGTGTCATAATGATGGTGCACTGAAGATGGTAAAATGTGGTAGAAAATATGGTACTTACATGCTAGGGTGCAAAAACAGGTGTACACAAGTTTCAAACAGAAAAGAAAAGTGGCAACGTTTCGGAGAAGCGTGTTCACATAATGGGAGGAGACATAGAGGACTGGTGCTAGGTAGCCACTATACACCACTCTATATACCGCACTACCATATATGAAAGTTATATGTACCACTCCTCCCATTCTTTCTTATCCATCTTCATTGCACCATCTTTCCTTCTGTGCTTTGCCGTGACCATGCATTTGGAGAAACTCTGTCACCTTCTTGTGTGTGTACAAAGTCTCCGTATACCTCTTTGTATTTCCAATAATGTAAGTGTTTAGGGCAACTGGAGACAGGGTGTACAGATTTAAAATCTAGAATGTCTTCTTTCAAGGGTTTTTATGTGAAGCTTGGTCACTCAAATGAACGTAAGTAGAGTACAGTCCAAAACATGACGTCCTTTGATCAACTCTTGTTTAGTTCAAAATCACAAACATCTGGAAGGATCCTCCTGCAGATTTTTGCGGTTTCCGACCAAAACGTTGCTACTTCTTTCTTTAATATTCTTGTCTTCCATTCTTTTTCTTCTTTCCTTTCTATCTCTGGGGTCACTCAAATACGCAAACATTCAAGGGGGAGGAAGGAGTTCAAAGCTTTTGCCATCTGTTTTCAGAAAGTGGCAACGTAGAACAAAATTTCTTGTTTGGTTAACCGCAAATGGTAGGGAAACGGGGAAACCGGTTGCTGGATTGAAGGCATTTTATGAGATGTGCTTCACTATACTTTGGCACTGACACCTAGCTTCGTAAAATATCATTACAAAGATCAGGATCACTGAGGTAACTTTTATAAGCGATAAATGATTTTCCCAGTTGTATACCTAGTTGAAAATCTTTAGCAAGGCCATACGACAGGTGCTCAAAAACAGCTGTTCAAAGTCAATCCAAATATTTTTGTCCTCTACGGTTCGTTACAAAAATATGATAGAGAGATTGTAATTGAAATGTTGTAACTATTTCACGGTTGTAATTTAATGGCATGGGCAATTAAAATAGGACTACAAGGACGTACATGAAATGCTTGAGACAAATATTCGGAAAAAGCACTTGTCTGTTCTTAAGTATCAGTCGTATCCTTGCTGAGTCGCCAAACGCTATAATGTTACTCCAGCTTTCAAACCACGTATAGAAGTTCTTCATTTACCGGTTATAGAAGTTACTATCCGGAACCTGATCTGTAAATGATAATATATGAGGCGAGATGCTAGTGCCAATCAAGGTACTTACATTAGAATAACCAAACTACGTTAAAAGAAAAAAAAAGCACTAGATATGAACATACTCTCTCTAAGTAGTTAACAGACAAAGGACGCACCATTAGTTCTACACAAAATCCGCATAAATCTAACAAGGCTCATCCGCGAAGTGCGTGACAGATTGGTTTGATATTGAACAAAATGCAAAGATTCTGCTTGTTTCAGTGTGTATTGTACTAATTTTAACGACCTACAGTGGTAATTTGCATATTTAGGAATCATTCTAAATAAGAGATTCCAGAGTAAAGGATGTTACGCTGGCACACATTCAAATATAAATAAACACAATTAATGAAGAAATAATTTGAATTACGACACCACTATTTCAAAGAACGTACCCGTATTTAATTTTATGCCAAACGCTTTTATGAGCGATACAGACCTCCAGAGCCGCAATGCTTATCATCAGTCTTCACGCACTTGTCCATAATTAGTTCAGTGCTTTAATATTCAACAACATGATTAAATCCCAAATGCACAAATGAATCATTCATCCAGTGTACTTATTGTTGTGTATATTTATGCTTATAGGATTGGTTCAAAACTCATAAACATGTATAAGTACCGCTATGGGCAGCTGAAAGTAATACCATAAATACTTAGAGTGTGCAGCCGGACAGTCCGTCTTATTCAATAGGCAAATTAGATCTCTGATTTATAAATACGCAAATTAGCGCTATGGGTCGCTAAAAATTAGTACAATACATACTGAGACAAGAACTTTGCATTTAAAATTAAACCAAAATTTGTCAGACACTTCGCGGGTGTACCCTGTAAGAAATGTCACTGAAATGATCGTAAGTTCCACTAAGTTTAAAACAACTCCAACAGATTAAGTATTCCACGTCTCTCCTGTCGAGTTGAGAACTCATGATCATACTATTTCTCGAGTTATGAAACGCACGTGCCAAACAGGACATGAAACATCCGGAACAGATTTCGTCAACGACATTTTCGTTTCATCTCTTTTTCCTTTAAAAGTAATGATTGTTATAAGTATTATGGTAAAAAGTCGTGCACCCAGACAAGTTGGGTACATGCAGTAAAGCAACTTTTATAGTCTGCCTCTTTCTGAAAAGGTGTATGTACGATAACCTGACTATACTGATAACATATTTAGACATTAAACAACAGTTGACGAACTTTTATTTACCGATTTACTCCTACGCCGTTAAGTAAATATCAATTATATAATAAACAAAACGATAATAAGCAATATATTTCCCACATCTGACCTCGCAACACCAGACCCTACAAACGAATAAAACGTTTAGCCCAGTAAATGAAGGACCAAAAATGGTGTCGAACTGTAATAATTTATAAAAAGTTAATTTTTTCAATGTTTGCTCTTTGTGACTTCCCAAAAGTCCCCTAAAATCCCATGTACGCTTCACCTCTAAAATGGCGGACAAAGATGGGGCCTTAGCACAGAACGTATGTTGTTCTTTTTTCGTTACTAACTTCCGTTAATTTATAGCTAAGTCCTTCCTGTTTTCACTATTTTACACAAGAAATATTGAAGAATCTGATTATGTATTAAAATATTCATAAAATAAGTATTTAACGATACAAAAACAAAAATGTTTTTTTATCAGCTCCATACAATTTCATTTCTCCACCTTTAAATGTAAATATCTATAAAATTGAAAGAGATAATGAAAAATATTCCGAATAAAATGCGTAAAGGCATTACCTGACTGCAAAACGATGCTCTTGAAAATAAAATTTAGCTTACGATAAAGTGATAAGGGTGTATTTAACCAAACACAAGTGAAGCTGTTCGTTCACCCAGCTATGCATATTGCATCTTTTTAAGAGGCCCACCCATTTTTTTATCACGTAGGAGGAAGTTCTTAAAGATTTTTTTTTCTTTTTGTTGGTTAACTATTTTTTTTTCAGTTTAACGTCCTTTTCAGCACCGAGGCTATATTGACGAAGAACACAAACATCCATGCCCGCAGTGGGATTCGAAACCACGTCAGCGCTTAAGTCTACTGCTTTAAGACCACTCGGCTATCCCAGACGGCTTAAAGATTTTTATCATGTTTTCGGTTCGTAAGTGTCTTTTCCCCCGCCGCGATCTGTCATCGTGGAACGTTGAAACTGATTTAACATAAAACAAACGGGTCCGCGCGCCTACGTGTTGATGTGTCCACCCTTGTAGGTTTCTTTGTGTTGTGATAAAGAACGTAACAATGGAAATAGAACTGGATATCCGCGTTATTTGCAAGACACCATTGAGCGTTGGAAAAACAGTAAATGTAACTACGCAAGGGTTACCAGCTCTGGTAAGTGCAAGTATTCCTCGTAGTGATGGATTAGATACATATTTTAAAGATGTGAGCAGTGTTTGTGTACATATTGACAGTCGTAAGAACTACTCTCGAGTTGTCTATTAAAAAGGATATTAAGAATACACTTCCGGTAGATGGAACGGCCACCCCCAGTACACCAAGGGTTTCACCACGCATTACACCACCACCTTTTGATTTTAAAAGGAATTGCTTATTGTGTTTCAAAGAGGCGTCATTTAAAATCTAAATGAAAAAGGAATATGAAATATCGAAGGTCAATTCATTAAGTAACAACGCTTAGCATTAAAATGAGCCAGTTTTATGAGCAAATGATATCTAGATGAGGCTGAAGAATATACAACGAATCAAGAAAAAAATCTTCTGAAAGAAAGGTACGGAGACAGACTGGTAATAACAAGAATGTTTGGGGTATGCAAGAGATCATGTACTTACTTTTAAAAGTGCAACAAAAATTTCTTTTACATGAATCTTAGTAGAAAAATAGAAAACGTAACTAGCAAAATGAGAAAAGTCGTATGGTTACAATGGCTGCAAAAATAATTAGGGAAAATATTCAATCGAAAATCTATAATACCGAGGATGATGTTTCATAATGAGAATGATCTCATTCCACAGTCTTTGAAAACCTTTGTTGAGGCCGTGACATCAAGCAAAAATGGTGTTCTGAGTGTGTTGTCTCGGAAACGTCTCATGATCTGCCATTTTAATTATTTCAATGTGTCGACAACATATTTGTATATCACCAATCCAACTAGCAGTTGCAGTTTTCTGTTTGCGACATTATGGATCTCGACAATTGATCGACATCCTTCAAAGTCTAGGAATTTCGATCAGCTACAGCGAAGTAAGAAGATATGAATATTCTAGAATATCCTCGAATATTCCAACAGAACCTCAATCTTCAGAAAATTTGATCCAGTTGGTGTTTGACAACGTAGATATCAGCACGAGAATATTAGATGGACATGGTACTTTCCACAGTATGGGTGGGATAATAATCTCACCTCCGGAGAAAATCTGATAAGATATGCACGTAGAACGACTTGTACCGTCTTCAGCAGATATGGTATCTGATCTTACTAGAAGGGATATAACGTTTTACAGGAAACCAACGATCAGTGGACTCTTAAATATGGAAATAAAAAGCCTGGTGGCAGCGTAGAGTATGACAGTACCTAATCTCCAGCACGCTCTGGAGATAATGTTTGGTTGATCATGCATCTCACGAAAAATTCACCTATACCATCGTGGAATGGCTTCACTATAGCTCAATATGACCACCCGCAGTTTCATATGAGCAGCATAACTGCAGTTCCTTTCTTCAATATGGAAGCATCAAATCTCAGTGCATTTTATACTTCTCTTCTCCTTGCTTGCGAGGTAAGTAAGAAAACGGGACAGGATTCCTGTATTGTTACCTTTGACCAGCCTCTTTATTGGAAGGCTGTAGGAACTGTTACATGGGCTGACCCTAGACAGTGATTTAGCTAAAGTAGTAGACGAACTTGGAGGATTTCATCTATTTATGTCATACTTAGGTACAGGGTTAGCTGGTGTTTTTTTTTAACAAACAAAAAATAATGCCACAAATAGTGTGAACTTCATGTGTGTTCATGGGTGAACTTCATGAATGAGTGTTCGAAAAAGCTTGATAAACACACCGTTTGGGTTATCACGTTTCACTCCCGGGCCTTCATATTATATTCAGACGTAAATTTCCCATTCATTATTTAAAGAATAATATGCAAAATTGTGAGATTATACTTACGAAAGCCAGTTTTGCTTGTTTATAAGTTTATGAATGTTTATTTTATTATTTTTATAGTTTCTGTTGTTGTTATTATTATTATTATGCAATTGCAATCAAAGCAAAAATTCTTTTGTTCTAATAATGTTTAGTACTGATAAAATACACCGAAATTCCGTAAAAGATTTTTCTTATTAAAAAAAAAAAAAACACGAATTCATTGAAATCAAAAGTATTTTCTGTATGCATATGTATGTATGGTTCACAGCCAGAGTGAACACAATAATTCGTACTATCTTTAATTCTTTATTCACTTCTTTTATTTAAATGGAAAACAAGTCGATGTGTTTCTGACTCAGTGAACTGGTTTGGAGTCGATCTGTACTCTGTAGTCTTTCAAAATTGTCCATTTATTTTAATAATGTGTATAACTCTGTACAGTAATTTCACTTGTGCAGTTCTGTATCTTTTTGTCCTTCTGAAGTGACTCTTAATAATTATATTCACAAGTATGCAACGATGAGTACAACGTGTTTCTATCAGGTGTCCTTCGTGGATGAGTCTGTAGGCTCATCGCATTTGTTATCAAGGGGTCCCGGGTTCGAGTCCAGGTGGAGGACAATTTCTCACAAGTGCAAACAGAGTAGTGGTTCGGATTCCACTTTAAGCTGTAGGTCCCGTCCTTCATAGCCCCTTTGTTGCATAAGGACATTAGGGAGAAACAAACTGA
>JAGDQP010055255.1:0-13178 GCA_022664845.1 Lepisma saccharinum
TTTCAAAGACCTTCCCATTGATTGATATGCTAACGAACGCTCTACCAACTGAGCTACGGCCTCTCAATGGATTGTTTTGCAAGAAATAGAATTCTACTGTGGTGCATTAGGTTTGTTCCTGTACACTTGAAATGATACAAGTTTTCATTTTTTGGGTATATTTGTATCTTGAGGACAATCAGTCCTAATTGGCTAAGACGCCCTTTTACAAATGAAATTTTTCAATACATAAAGACACGTGATGATCTTTGCTGCAATTTTGGTTGAAGCAAGAAGCTGTCCCTGAGTGAGACAACCTGAGCTCTATATCCATCTCCACCAAAATGTTTCTTCTTTTCTACATTACCAAAATCACTTATGAAGAATGCTCAGACTTGTGTGAAAATGTGTACAAAATGTCTCAATATTTTAACCGGAAATGGAAAACATTGCTTTTAAAAGTGTGAATCGCTAAGGACATCATCACAAGAGGTGAACTTCGCTTGTCATGGCTTCGCAAAACACCACAGATGTCCATATGGTCATAATAACAGAAAATCATCTTTATTAACATTGTTGGCTAGACTAATATTAAAACTCTATAATTATTTCAGAAATTTCTCCAAACAATCTTTAAAATTGTGTGCCTTTTTTTAAAATCAGGAGTCGAGACTGCATACGAAGAACAAACTCGACCAATTCTGGACATTTGGTAACCATACGGAGGTGAACAGAGTTTGCAACTGTGTGTTTCTTTGAACTGCTATGTCCAAAACGAGCTGGTGATTTCCTAAGGACGGAACCTACAGTTCCGCTATAGTGGATTCCAAACCACTCCGTTCAATGGACCTTGACATAACTTTAAAAAAAAGACACACACACATATGCTAACTTTTCGAACAGCCGAGGTCTGTGTTTGTTTCTCGTTGTCCATCAGGTACGTACATTCTTCCTGGACATGTAAAAGAATTATTTACACGTGTTTCTCGGACAAAGGACTTAGCACGTGTTTGGATCAATAAGGAATAATAACAAAGGGGAATGAAATGTAATTGTCCCTGAGTGAGCGGCGGAACAAAGTAAGGTTTCAAAATTACAGGCAGTTCTCCCATTTAGTTGTAACACACCGTCCACATAATTTGCTTTGCTATTCTCTTAATAAAATTAGCATAGTATTTTGCATGAACGAGAAGTGACTTCATTTAATAAAATTTTTAAGTAGACAATGCAAAGACCATTTGTTAATCTGAGAATCTCACAGACATAAACATTATTTTTAAAAGCGAAAAACTTATCAAAGATACAGAATCACAAAGAATTTTAACGAGGCAGTTAGATTAATTTTACTTTTATCAGATTTAAAAGGTCGAGAATGCATGTGCACATAGTCACAAGGAAATTGAAATTGTCTTCCGTAACTCCAATTTCCAGACACTTGGCATAAACCACTATCATTTTTTTAACCAAACTTTTGTCATTAAACAAAAATAGATAAATTAGCGTTAACCAAACTTTTTGTCCTTGGTAAACAAAAGTAGATTAATCCTATATCAGTACGTACAAACACTTAAAAATATTTTTCTTAGTTATAAACAAATATGTTAAAATAGAATTTTCAGTATTTTAACTAATTTTATCTTTAGACAAGTTTAGTTAAATTATGTTATGGAATCTCCAAATAAAGACACGCCTCCAGTTAACCAAATGGTTAATATGCTAGTTTTTTGTGCTAAGTTGTCACAGGTTTAAGTCCCGTACTAGTTTATTGAACAGAACGGTTCAAAACTCATTTTACCTAACTTTTCGTTCTTAGCTCACCAGTTCATTTAGAGCTTTAATGACAATTTAATCAATCAATCAAAATAAAGACGATTTTAACTTCTTTTTTTTTTTTCTTTCCCTTTTTTCGTTTCAATTAGTTTGGAAGATATCACCAAATTTTTATTTATTTACAAGAAATTGTTAAAAATAACAAAAAATTTGGATAAATTTATTATGGCATAATAACCAGTCTTTTGTTTAGTATTCAAGAGTTGGAAAATATCATTGAAAGCTGTGTAAGCAATTTTGTGAGACATTTAAACTTTTATAACTTTTATTATATCATAAATGTTTTTAAATATATCTTTCTTTAAAGTTTTGTTTAAAACTATGTCAAAACTATGGGAAAGTATTCAGAAAGATATTCAACTAGGTGGTAAAGCATTCGTCTGCCAGGTAAGGATTTGGAGTTCATATCCAAGATCAAACCAAAAAACTGGATTTTCTGAACAATTATGACATGTATTTCTACTGTTAGAGATGTTGTGTAGAACACGATTATTAATAACGAAAGCCAGATTAAATCTTATCCATTTACTTTGGTTTATAAATAACAAAAATGTATGGTTAAATCTAATCCAGCTATTTTTCATCAAGAACGAAAAGCTTGGTTAAAGCTAAGTCGTATATGTTTTGTTTTATAACCAAACTTTGGTTAAATCTAATTTATCCACTTTTGTTGAACAATAACACAAATTTTAGTCATATCTAGTTCATTCTTGCTTTGAATCATCAATAACAAAAGTTTGGTTAAACATTGCCACGGAAAGCAGCTTTCTACTTTGAAGTATAAAGAATAACTTCTCTAGAAACATATGCAACCAATGAAAGCGAACACACGATTAGTAACTAAATTAAGGTTGTAACACGCAAGGAAATCGAAGTAACTAACTTATAGACTTTGAAGGATACAGAAAAGAACTTGGAATAATAAATCTAAGTACATTTACCTGTGGGAGATATCAGAGAGTCCGGCGAAAAACACACCTGACATAACCGAAACGAAACGAAATGAAAAACGATATCTATTTTTTTTCTCCTCGTGAAACTTTATATTTTTCCGTCGTCGCACACACAAAACACGTGAACCACACGCAACATAGCGGCACTCTGGCCTTCGACTGACTCAAACCCAAGACCACATCACATGCAAACCCAAACGCAAATAGTATGTAGCACGTTATGGATTCTAAAGGTGGTGAAATCCGAGGGCAGGGACGTACGGAGGGTTAAGAACAGTGGGGGGAGGAATAAATTACAGGGGGAAAGGGGAAAATATTGCAGGCGGAATAAACAATTTTCTACCTTTTTCGCACCTACCTTCACCAAAAGACAAACAAAAACAACAAAGCTTGTATATTTTCTTGCTATGACCCCCCTCTTACCTTTCACGGATTTTGTTTTGAGGGGGTCTGGAACATATACAACACACCGTATTCTACTTACGGCTTTCTTTAGCCAAGGAGATAACACACGCTGCTAGATCCAATGTTCATGGTGGCCAACTTAAGTAATTTGTCACTAGAATGTGAATTAATGCGAAGTTAATAATTCTAGCAAGCTTCTCTTGATGTTATAACAGTTTGCGATCTATTAATTTAATTACGATGTTTTTTTTTGAACAAGTTAGTGTAACCTTTCAAAAGAATATGATGTCTTGGTGGTAGCGTACTTGCGTTACGTTTTTTCCATGTCATTGCTAACAGAAAGGTCTCACTGTGTCAGCTGTTTCACGTGTTATGCCCTCGCTTCTTGGTTCTGGAAAGGAGACTGCAATCCTGAATTGAGATGACAGTAACTCCAGATGAATGCTAGAATGATCTCTTAAATTAAGAACATCGTAATGTTTAATTTTCTTATGGTCGCCTATGCCATGTAGTGACCTGCACCTGTACTGTACCTGCAAAATGCGGGTTATTCACTTTGTCGAATTACAATAAGGTCTTGGCCAAGAATATATTGTCAAGAAATGTAGTGTCTTGGTATTGAATATTTTTAAACATTCAATTTAGCGCGAATAGTTTTCAGAAGTATAAAATTCAAGAAAGAAAGAAAGAAACCGTATGGTCTCTCCTGGAAAGGTAGGGGAAAACATATACGAGATGAGCGTACATACGTTTATACATGAAATGGGCGATGATACAGAATAAAAAAGCGGTTTCTTAAAATTGAGGACAAGTTCGTATCTGTATACCGAGAAACAATTTCCTTAGAAATGAGATATCAGCATTTTGATTTAATTGAAAACGGGTACTCGCTGATTTAAAAATAGGATTACTGACCTTATTTACAAACCGGTGTGGTCTAATTTTCAATCAAATGCTGATATCTCATTTCTAAGGAAATTGTTTCTCGGTACACAGATAAGAACTTTTTTCTCAATTTTAAGAAACCATTTCTTATTGTGTGAAAGAACATGAGTGGATAGACGGGACTTAACGGTGTTCACAGTCTGGCCTAAATTTAAATTACTGTCCATCATTTAAAAATAAATTGTGTAATAAAACAGTCCTGAGTGGCTAAATGGTAAACTAGCTATCTCTGTCCAAATCAGGTGGAAGGTACTTTTATATCTCCTTCGATTTCATATGGGAGAACATTGTTGTAGGATTAGTGGGGTGTAATCTTGAAGATGATCACTGTTCACAAGTTACAAACGTTGCTTAAATATAAGTCAATCAAATAAAAATTAGATAATTAAAACAATTTCAGGACACGCGATTAGTGGAATGGTTACCAAGCTTATTTTCTGGGTCTATAGTCCTGGAATCAAATCCGAACGCAATATTTCGTGGATAAGGTTTAAAAGAACAGTATCATTAGAAACTGGTTATTAAAGGCAAATTTGAGCCAATGGCGGCTTATAGTTGTCATCCAACGGGTACAAATGTCATCGCACATAGCATGCCAGCTTGTAACAAGGTTGTCAGTCACTTGTTTTGATATTTTGTTGAACTTCATAAACAAGCATGAAAAAAACTTCTTGGAACAATTGGTTGTTATAACTAGACTAATTCAAGCTTATTGTAACAACCAGATGTGCAAAAAAAAAACTTATTAAACTCGAAATCTAATTGATTTTTATTTCCTTGCAATGTAGTTCTCGTCTCAGTGCGCTCCGGCGGGTCCTATGCTTTTACTATAGCCATCTCTTGCTAATCTGATGAACTAATTAAAAATAGCTCTTGGAAAGCGAAGTAGATCGAGTGATTCCGTAGTCTCCTGACTATAGCATAGGATCAGTATGCCAAAGGACTCGTCCAGGTTAACGTATTTAATTTTTAAGGTGTTAATTAGATTCTTCTTCCTTGTGCTCTTTCAGCCTTCTCCTGTTTCAAAGCTATTTCAACCTTGATTTTGGTAAGTGAGACTGCTGGATTCAACTTTGTTTAAACCTTTTCGGGTTGATTAGCTAAGCTTGCACCAAATTGTCACACTTGTCAAAGGAAGCTTGGTTAACTTTTCAGTCAGGTCAAAATGCTCTGTGAAATCTTAAGGACCCGTCTTGAGGAATCCAAAACCACCACCTGCAATGTATGCTCGACAGGAAATCAAAATTCGACATTTGATTATAAACAGAGAGGTTAAACTTCTGAATCCAACTGAAACATTCAAGAAATAGTTTTAGATTTAGTGTAATATCTTTGTCGAAAGTTGGCAACACTTTCAATATACCAGGTGATTTTTCTATCCCTTTCCCCCTTCCTTGCTGAAAAGACAAAGAAAGACATTCCGATTTCGTGTAGTAAAATGGACAGAACGAGAAAGGGAAATAGAGAGAGGGAGAGAGAGAGAGAGAGAAATAAAAAGGAATCTACCTCATGCAATACAGCAATGGCAGCAGCAGGGGACACTTATATCCATTACACGCAAACAGAATATTCTCTTTTTTCTTCTCGTTCAATGATTATTAGTACGATATATATGCAGAACCGTAAATATATAATACTGTAATACGCTTTTTCTCTTCGATTCTATTTGTCAACCTGATAGAATACATAGAAATTTCATCCAACAGATATGCAATATATGCGTGATGAGATAACAAACACTACTTAACAGGGAGAAAATAGAAGAAGCAAATATACGTTGGAGGTTAATACAACAACAACAACAACAATAAAAAACAAAAGTAAACAAACGAGGGAAGGAAGCATGTAATATGTACATTTACGTAATCTATCTGCGAAAACTTAATGGAAATAAACCATTTAATATCTTACTTTCTTTCTCCGCTAAATGAAATCTGATATGGGGGAGACCAGTGTTGTAAGGTTCCGTCACAATATTTGCCTCAAAATGCTGTAAAATTTCCCGATTTTTGTATAACTTTCTTACCTGCTAAATTTACTTTCAAAACTTACTCAAAATTAAAACAAAAAGTACCAAAAATGAAACCAAATTTCCCATTTTTTGTCGTTTTTTTTTCCTTTTACCCATCATGTGGACGAGATCTTCCAATTTTCCGGGAAATTTCCCTCTACCTGACAACACTGACGGACACAAGACAGCTGTACATAATCGTACACTCATATTCAGAGTAAAATGACCAAAGGAACTATTTTTCAAGTTCCGAAAGTTGTACGATCTGAAAATATGACTAATACGTGGCAAATAACGTATAAAACGTAATTTCCAAATGGATATTGAATTATATGTTAATCTGTTCATATTACGCAACTTGTGAGATTCAAATAGTGTATACATCGGCCATTTTCTACACAGTACAAAACAGCTTCCTAACATTGAGAAAAAAAGTTTTTATCAGTGCACCGAAAAACATCTTTTCTTAGAAATGAGATCAAAAAAACATTGTCATTTAACTGGAAATCAGAGCCTACAGATTTTGGAATTTCAAAGCAGTGGCATGTTTTCATTTTCAATTAAATAAGAATGCTGATATCTCATGTCTAAGAAAATTACTTCTCAATCCAGAGATAAGAACTTTTTTCGCAATTTAGGAAACAGGTTTTTACTGTACATGAAGTTGTATTCCTTCAGGGCGAAAACTATATATCGTATATGCAAGCTTTCTGCTAACGTTTGATTTTCATAAATAGTTTCTTCAAAAATTTCAATTGTATAAAAACAGTACATGTATAGTTAGTTACAAAAGTGTTTTCCCTTTGATAATTTTTTGTGAATAACTTTAGAATGGATTTACCAATTTGAGTACAGCTTTCTGTAAATTAATGAGAATATAATTAGACAAAACAGAATGCAAACAGACCCATCTATACCAAAGATATTCGCAAAAGAAATTTTGCCAAAGGGAAAGAATTTTATCGCTGATTGTACATGCTTTTTTGAAAACCAATTTTGCTACAATAATTATGACAGTCTTTCGATACATTAAATGAGAAATCCAGAAGCTAAAGGATATATGTGACAATGACGAATAAATAAAAGTTCTAGATAATCTTTTATATATAACCCGAAATATATGTGACACAAAGTTGTCATATTTAGTACAAAGAAACCTTGAACCTTCATGTGTCCATGTACAAAATATGATAAATTCGTGTCACGTACATTTTGAGGTTATATTTAAAAGATTATCCTGATTTTTTTCATTAATCGTCAATATAACTTGTGCTTCTGGAATTCACAAATACAATTACTTTCATAAACGAAAGGATAGGCGATGAGCAGAAACAGAACTACAATGTAATATACAGGATGAATACAAAATATAGGGTCAGATTTTACAAGTGAATTCAAGACACTAAAACAAGGAAAAGTTACCTTTAACAGGAAAATTTTTCCTTGTTTTTGTATCAGAAATTTGCTTGCAGTCTTGGTTCAAAGATCCGGATCCGAGTACCAGGTTCCAATATCCGGACCTTTGGTTCTAATATTCGGATCCGGGTAATAGGTTCCAAGATCATTAGGAACCGGATCCCTTATGTTCCGGGTAACCCTGTGTTCATCCCTAATTTAGACCTAACTGGAACATGTGGCGATGTCCTATAATGCAGATACCGTTGATGCAGGCTGGAGTGGTGACAAAGAACGACTTCGGTGGCAAGTACTATCGCATGTTACTCTACGTACCCGCACTGCGCCTCGCCTATATAAACCCAAGAGTAATTATGATCCTAGATAAGTAGCTACACAACGGAACATATTTTATGGTAAAAACATTTACAAACACGGAAGAACGATATTTCATATCTTTTCATAACTTTTCAAGCCATTATTGTGTATATAAGGTGTTGCAAAAATGTTTATCGTAAACTGAAGTATGAATTCTTCTGAACTGAAGTATGAAGTACTCAAGAGGCAAGCATAGAAATCTTCTCCAGGCTGCATAGGGTTACGATTGTGATTTGCTAGTACTTACGTCATTATTTGTAGGGATATGATGTCATTTTGTGACAATATCGGCGCATATTTTAGCGTATGTAGCTCTAAAACAAGACAGTAAAACAACAATTTCTTATAATTGAGAAAACAAAAGTTCTTATATGTGTACTGAGAAAACAATTTCTTATAAATGAAATATCACCATTCTCATAGAATGGGAAATGAGAACATTTAGTAACAGGATTGTTTATCCTATTGCCAAACCGACATGCTCTCATTTTAAATTAAATGAGAATGCTAATATCTCATTTCTAAAGAAAATTGTTTTCTCGGTGCACACGTAAGAACTTTTTTTCTCAACTCTGAGAAATAGTTTTTTTTCTGTGTAGACATATTTCGACTTTTTTCTGAAGGAACTTTTTTTCTTGCTTTTTCGTGTGAGAAATTAAATTTTTTGAAACACTCTGTATATCCTATTTTTTCTAATAGTAAATGTAGTCAATCGATCCACTCTTTACAGCAGCACTCACAGGATACGCACATAACTGTTTAATAATAAAAGATAATGCAAATCCATGCATATACAAGAATTTCCTGTTCCTTAACCCTAAAGTAGCTAAAAGAAGAAGAAGTTAAATCCCCTTTGAGGGTCGATGGTTAAGAAATGAGCCCTAAAACCTTATTTGAAAGAGCTGCTGACCTAAGCACTACATAGTTCAAATGAGCTGTTACATTTGATTTTTTTTTTTTTCAGATAACCTCCCAACCTCTTGTCGGTTTTCCTCTTCGAAAAGAGAGAGAGAGAAAAAGGGGAACCTCTTGGCGTGACATTTAAACCATTTGACATTATCAGCAGAGGCTGGATATAAAAGGGGATGACATATTTAGTGGAGAAGATTAGTTCTGCTTCGTTGGAATTTGGAGAGGTAACATAAAGGGACACTTAATGTGAGGTTCCATATGATTGCGTGGACCTTCCTTTTCATGTATATTCCCTTAAAGTTGAATGACACATTTTTCTGAGGTTGGTCCTATGAAAAGACCATAAGATTAGTGGAAAGTAACGATCTCTAACAATAGATAGCAGCACTACTTCCGTATGTCTCTAACGCGTATTTATTGATGAACGAAATTGCAATGTTTCTCCTACAAATTCATGCCTAGAGAGTTCAAACTTTCAGGAGAGAAAGTTCATAACCATTTTAATGAGCTCAATCCTTGTCAATTTTTATTTTGCTTTTCCGTCATTGTTGAAGTTGTTTGATTGTTGTGAATATACAAGTCTATAAAAATGAAGCTCGTTCAACAATGAACAAAAATAAAAAAAGAATCGGGAGATATTGAACTTTTTAAACGGTTATGAACTTTCTTCTCTAAAAGTTTGAACTCTCGAGACTTGAATTTGTAGGAGAAACATTGCAATTTCGTGCAGCGATAAAAAAAACATTACAGACATATGGAGTTAGTGCTGCCAGTTAGCCTGGGATTTCGCCAGGATTTTCAGTTTAAGGGGGTGTAAAGTCAAAATTGCAAGGGTGTAAGTGGAGTGTTGCACAGTTTCTATCGATTGTTGACGGATATTTTTTTTTAAGTTGGGGAGGTGTTGTTAAGAATTTTGGGGGTAATATCCCACACAGGAAGGGGGGCTGGCGGAATCACTGGAGATTCTTAACTTTTAGTGACGGAGAAGTATTCATAATCTTCAAGGTGAAAGTAAACTAAAATACGTATATCCACGCTACCTTCAGTACCGATACAAAATTTAGGGCAATGCGGGCGATGCCTCCAACGCAGGGCGCGCAAGTAAGAAGGGCGCCAGAACGGCCCACTGTTCTTAGCGAATCAGAAAAAAACTTTTAGTTCTCTTAATTTTACCTTGCCCGTCTGTCCCCCGTGTCAAACTAAAAAGAAAGTAAAATAAAATAGAAGTGCGAATTGGGTGGTTATCGGTACCGACCCCCAGATAATTAAATACACGAAACTAATTCAACTTTTCTACTACAAAATATAAATATAGCTGTCTTATAATCAAGAGGTCCCGGATTCGATACCAGGTGGGGACACAAGTGGTTCCGAACCCATGTTGAACCATAGGTCCCGTCTGAGGACGACATCTTCATCCATTGCAAATCACCATCAGTTTACTTTGCCCTGAGATCTTCGGAGAGATTCCCCGTCGTCGTTATCATCATCAGTAGAAGGAACAGGAAAAATATGCCCCTACTCAGTGAAAGCCAAGCAAGGCTGAGAATAGCAGAACGCTTCCCATATGAGTACTCGTTAAACAAGTGAAGAAGTATAGGTGATGTGAGCTAAAAATACTTTCCTTTCCTCTATCTGTTCCACAGAGAAGCACTTCAAATAAACTTATTTCAGATTTTGGATTTAGGTCTGTTGATTTATCCGGCCACTTTTATATTGATACAATTATAACCTTACCTTAGTGTATTTTTGTATTATATGTAATCAGCTTCTAATGCACGTTAGCGTCTGAGTAAAGCAGCAAAAGAAACAAAAAAAGACTGATTTCAGATTCTAGTTCACTGACCTTGATTAGCTTTGCGGGTTTCAATCTGGTGGAGCTGCAATCCTTCTTTAAATATTTTGGCACCATGTACGCTCATTGTACACTTGTGCTTAAAAGATAGCAAGTAAGCAGAAACTGATATCAGTTTGTAACTCACAGACCTCCATTTACACAGTCGTTTACAATTTGATGTCACTACAGACTTCTCTTGCGGTATTTTTGCACCATATGCACTTTGTCTGCAGGGTACACCAGGGAAATTCCGTTCACAAAAGAAATCGGGTCATTTTTAAGGTTTATTATATATTGGCATCGCAAAAGTGAACTAAATACAACACGTTTGATATTACTGCGATACCATCTTGTAGAAAAGTGAAAAAGTATTTTACATATTTCGTGATTCGGAGCTATTTGAGTTAGGATGAGTCTTGTTGAAGGAAGTGCACGTCAAGTGCACAGAATGGCAAAACACAGTGCTGTCAAAAGCATTGCGTTCAGTTCACTTTTGTGATGCTAATACATAATAAACCTTGCCTTGAAAATGACCTAATTTACCACGTGACCCTAATTATTCCGCTGTACTCTAACACTGCTGTCTATAGTGTCTTGGATTGACTTCAGATTTCAGATAAGCGATTTCGTTTTAATCGACTGTTTTAAATTTGGTGACATCATAACTATTCTGCTTGGTAGTGTTATAAACTATGTGAAATTGACGGTCGAAAGTGAAAAGCGTATAAGCGCCACATCATCATTTTTCAGCAAACACGAAAGAACGTTTTTAAATTCTAGGTTAACTATGACGTGTGTCAACAGTTTTCTAACATTTATTTCGTACAGAAAACAGATACGCATATGCCATCTACGCTGTTCGGTAGAGCATACTAAGTAGGAAAGAATAGTACAGGAATTACTAATTCACAAAATGGCGCTTTTTACTTTCGACCTCCAATATATTTATTGGATTTTCCACTATCTTATTCATTATACTTTACAATAATAATAATAATAATGTTTTATGTCGAAAAGTGGCTGGTCTTTTATGGTAAGTATAATACTTTCCATTCATTTACGCTTTCGTAGAGGAGTTGCATTAGTTTTTCTTCCTCTTCCTCTTTTCCTTCACTTTTGTCCATCACTGTACAAAATTTACATAACCAGTTTATTTTTGCATTCTTTAATGTCTCCAATATTATCTGTCTGTAGCTTAATCTTTCAGCACGTCCTTGTCACGTACCGTATCTTCTAGATTATTTATTTCTATTCCCCTCCGTGTACGCATTTAGAAGTCTTCCAGTTTTCTTTTAACATATCTACATATAACACAATATACCAATCAAAGTTGTTCTCCGATGGTAGGCAATGGTAAACCACCATCAGTTAATGCTGAATAGGAATCCTTGGGTCATAGACTTGTTTTAAAGCCAGAATATTGGTTATTAATTTAATGAAATGACAAAGAAAAAAAACATTTTAACCATTTTTCTCTTAATTTCTTTTCCATTACAACATACCTTAAAGAGAATTTGAATTTGAAATTATTTTAAGGCTTTTTGGCATCTTACGTTACGCTCAGGCCGATCTGTAAAAAGAAAAGTCAATTTTTGTGTTTATACAGTTTGCGCACAATAAATTCCTGAGTACTTACGTAGTAAAAGAAGGTTTCTTAAAATTGAGAAGAAAAAAAGTTCTTATCTGTGCACCGAGAAACAGTTTTCTAAGAAATGATATATCAAATTTCTCATTTTCAATTAAATGAGAATCCTGATATCTCATTTTCAATAAAAAAATATTTCTCGGTGCACAAATAAGAACTTGTTTCTCAAATTTAAGAAACCGCTTTTTCTTTTTACCTTGTACTTTTGTATAGAACTTCATCAATACACAGCGAGGGTTCCTGATAATTAATGATCTTTCCTAGGCTGCAGAACCACTAAATGAAACCTGTATGAAACAGTGTACAAAGTGTCTTCAAATTGTGAACGGAGGTGAGAAGAAGTATATACGCTGATCAACAATTGACGCACTAATGTGTACATGAAGTACACTTTTATTTACAATGTACATTATAACGTATATTTTTTTTAATAGAAAATTACAAAACTCCATTTTGTATACCAAAACGTACGGTAGTGCAAAAACGTACACTTCTTAGTATACACAAGATCTGTCGTAATTTTGTGCCCGAAAACTCTAATAAATTTACACATGATCTCAGTAGTTTATCCTGTCATTCTGAAATAGAATATTGTGCACATATTGGAACTTTGTTTATTATGATCAATGTTTATAAACATTCTGTGCACATGTTGTTCACAAAAGGTTCTGATAACATAAAGCTTATAGCTTTCATATTACACTTCTCCAATATCTAGCGATAAATAAAATATAGCGAATTTACTGCCCAGGTAACAAGCCAATTTGCAACAAGTTTGTCAGCTGCACTGCTGCTGTCGTCTCAGTGTGTCGAAGTCCCATCAAGTGCCTTTAATGTTTCGCCTTAAGATAATCTTCGCCAGCTCCTACCCTTTTTGCTACAGGTATC